>WWET01002638.1:152212-168793 GCA_011038615.1 Limnodynastes dumerilii | reverse complement strand
TATAAAGCGGCATACAGGTGAAGGGTTAGTCTACAAAGTATTCCACAAGAAATATATATCCGCTGCTGCCCAATCTTTCATTCAAGTAGGTACATAGGGATAAAAGAGAAAAAAAAACTCTTTTATTCATGTGTTCAGAATACTGCATCGTACGGAAGGGTTTAGCAAAGCTCTTAATGTACAATTTACATGCTTAAAACCCACATGTTTCACCTATGCATGGGGGGCCCCTGATATCCCCTGATATCCTGACAGAGTGCAGCATCAGTCGGCTGCTTACATTGTGGTGATAATGGTATTGTCTATGGGCAGTACCATTGTCCAGCAGATTTCTGTACTGGCCGCAAGTCTACTTGACATTGCACAGTCCTCTTTTAATCATTTTATAATTATTGTTTAATAATGTAGAGCGCTATGTATTATGCTGGCACTATATAATAACTTAATAATTGGTGCCCTTGCAAAAATGTAACTAAAAAATAAAATCTTCTGTAAGCTGCAAAAAAAGTAAAAAATAGTTTCACAACAATTCCAACACTTTCATTGTTTTATTTTTAATTGGTTATTTTCATGCAAGGAAATAAGTTTAAGATGATTCTGAGTTTCCCCTTTACTTTACTGCTCGCATTAACCATTAAGCAGGTAATCAGCACATGACAGGATGAAATCATTAAGGTTAAAATGTACATAAATAAATCCGCAGTCTCTGCAAACATTACAAGACAGAATGCAAGCATATACAAAATGCTGACGGCAAATAGAGAGAAGACCATTTTGTTTATGAAAACATAGACCCCCAGATTGTTCCTGGTGAAGTGAGAGCTGTTTTGTTGCATGTGTTTTATATGTCTGTTGAGAAAGATGATGATAGTTAATGCTGATATGAAAAGTAAAATATAAAGTAGTAATGTAGGGAAGGAGAACATTTGTTTTGTATTAGGAAAGTCGCCATCATTAGGATCTGAAGTATTTTGTTTGTGGAGCATCATGTTTTTGGAAAACATGTTTGCGCTGATATTGGATAAAACAGTTAGTACAATTGGGGAAGATAATATCCATGGAAAAGTCTTGGGAAAGTATCTCTGTAGAAAGGTGTAAAACCTTTGGTTGATGACAACGATTTTCAAACAGTAGTTCACACAAAGCAATGTGTTATAACACAACATGCAGTTGACGGCAATTGGTGGCATGAATAAGAAAAATGTCACCATTTGTTCATTTATGAGCCCAAGCATTAAACTAGTATCTTTGATGACTTTCAGCAACTGTTGCACTAAAGTACAGACACTTATACAAATTATTAGTTGGTCACCGGAGTTTAGCGTCTTCCTCTTGATCAAATCCATAATGTTTACATAGAGAATCAATGCATTTGCTGGGGCCAAAAACACAAAGAATACCAAATGAATTGCGAATGAGAAAATATCCAAGTTTTTACCCATTTTGTTGATTTTAGGGCAGGGAGTTTGTAGAACGACTATCAGTCACTATCATGAAACGAGAAGTTCAATTCTGTTCTCCTCTGACAAGAAAATGATGTGAATTATTTATTTGATATTGAACTGATTCAATGAATATTTACATACATGTATATGAGTAAAGGTAAATAACATGGATCTATGTTATTTGCTATGCAAACATTTCAAATATCACTTTACTAGGTATTCAAATGTCAGGTATAACCAGTGAGTAACTTTGACTTGGACATAGTTCAAAAGAAAAAAAAAACATACAACTGTACAACATCAATACGTAACAGCCCCTAAAAGATAAACTAAAAGATTAATGTTTATATTACATACTAGAGAATGTCAGCTGAATCTTATTGGTTGATGGGCAACATCTCCACTTTTCCAAACACGCAGCATAGTAAATTTGGGACAGAGGGTTAGAAAGTGCCTCACACAACCCCCCCCTGGACAAAGAAACATCGCTCAGAGCTCAGCTCTGAATTAGGTCAGGAGAATCCATGATACCATATTTAATTACACTATGTTTTATATAGCAAAATGCTGTCTAAGCATAGCTTCAGGGAGGTACTAGAGAGCTTTTAGATATTCAATGCAAACATTTATTTTACCTTAATACAGACTGAAAGAAATATGGAGTAATCTGTATTTTGTTCACCTGCAGAAGTAGTTTTATGGGTTGATGAGTATGAACTTTGAAACAGACAATGATAATCTCTACAAAGTACTTTAAAAATTATTTGGAAGCCATATGAATGTATATAGAAAGTTATGGTTTGTGGCTGGGTAATTGCAAGAGTGCTGGGGTGTCTTTATGTATTTGTGTAAATTTCCCTTATCTTACAACACCTGCTACATGATATATGACCCAAAGTTGGGACTCTAACAGTTTTAGAGTTAAGATCAAAACAGAGAAGCCTTGTAAGTGGCTGTTGGCTTATCATATATCTACAGATGTATGTTACAAATTCTCTGTATATATATGGCTGGAGGAGCATAAAAGGATCCCATATAATAGATATGGAGCCAGCACACAATGTTTAGTTGCCAAAAAAATACAAAAAAGCGTTTACATTAGAGGGAACAGCATCCAATTACAAATGTTTATACAAGTGTTCATTTGAGCCTAAGATCCAGAAAAACAAATCCTGTACAGGGGCCCCCTCACTTCTTAAAACTTCCCTGAGTGCACTAACCTCTCACGTGTGAACTTTCAGACCCCTGTACATACAGAACACACACAGAGGTCTGCCTCAGGCCCATAGTAATACAGATAGATAATCGATAGCCGCGCTAGGGGACTTAAAAAATATATATTAAAAAATATATAAATATGAAATATAAATGTTAAAAATAACAGTAAAAATAAATGTAAAAATAAAAAAGTGAATTTGAGGCGGTTCAGACCTATAGATAACAATAAATTTATTTAGCTAAAAAATAGCACACTAAGCATAAAAAGTTGGTATTAGCATGTATAAATGGTACAACCACATCCACAATGGTAATAAACCTATTTAAAAACATATATGCATATATATAACAAAAAAAATATATAGCATATAGTATATACCGACTCAAGAAGTTAATAGAAACAAATGGTTATGGCAAAAATGAACAATATTGAACACACAGTCCGCAGGGAAAACCTCCCCTGGATGGTTTTAGGGTGGCCGAATGGTAGATAGATATAACTATCACTGTGGGTAAATTGGAGAGGAATGTAAGTCTAAAGTCTCAATAAGTAGAATCCACATATAGTTGTTGAGGCCAAATGGTGATATAATCAATGCACAGTGGTAAATGGATTAGTGAGATGATGTGTGCAGCACATATAAATGAGCTTGGTACAGATGGTATAGGCTTTGAGTATAATGGTGCAGCTAATAACCCGCACTCCAGCGCCGGCAAGCAGCCTGGTAGTAGGAGATTATGTCGATGGATAAAGCACAATTGGTATATCAGAAGCCGTCAGCGTTGTATTGCTGTATAAGCAAATTTCACATTGCACAAAGAGTTCAGAAGCCGTCGGCACTCACCTCAAATTGTAAAAGATGGTATCGCTTACCAGGCGTCCTCGGGAGCAGAGTCTCAGGTGAGCGGTCTTAAAGCAGCCAACGGCACTTCTAGATGAAGTTGGTAAGGAATCAGTTCAGAGAGCTAGGTGAATGTTTTGTCTCCGTGTGCATACGTTTGATTAGCACTACAGGTGATCCAAGATAGAGTCAAGGAGGAAGCGGATAGGGCGACGCGTTTCGTACCACACAGGAACTTTGTCAAGCCAGATAGATGCTTCAGTGAGGGCGCTTTTTATAAAGAGACCAGTCAGGTGCTTAGAGTTTGTAACAATCAATCACAATAAACACAAGAGAGTTAATATGAAACTTTTTCTCATGTGTGAACTGCTCAAAACAAACCAAATAAAAAAATAAAAATAAAAAAATAAAATACAAGTGGCTTATGTCAATTTAATTACTTAATAGTTTAGATAAATGCAAATTTATTCCAAACTGAGAGATTTTTTCAATAAAGAACATTCTTTTAAATATACTAACAGAAGGAGAGAATCCATATTTAGAACCCTAAATTACATAGTGAGGAAAAACCGACATTCTGCTCTTAAGAATTTTTATCACATTTTTAGACCATATATATTTATATTGTACTGTGTGTTACATGGTAATCAACAGTAAAACACCCAAAGCAATACAATGCAATATAGGATGATATGTGTACCAATAAAACTAAAATTTATAATAAAATAAACAATAAAGAATAAAATGAAAACAATAAATAGTAAATAAATAAAAAAAAATAATAGTAATAATGATGATGATGATGAAAAAAATCTAAAATAAAATAAAGAGTAATAAATAATGAAAGTAAAATTCAAATTAAAAATACAAATGAAAATTAAAATGAGAATGAAAATAATAAAAATAAGAATAAGAATAAAAATAGAATAAATATAAATATAATAATAAAATAAAAATAAAAATAAAAATCAATTTAGAAATGATAATAAAAATAATAATGAAATTCTGGTGAAATTAGTAAAAATATGTATGTAAATAAATAAAAAGTATGTATTGACACAAATGTGAAAAAACAGGACCACATTTATCTAAAAACATGCAAAAATAAATAATGGTTCATGAAGCATGGATTGAGGTGAAGAAAAGTATTGGTATGATTCCATAATGCATATTTGAGACTTCTCCAAGAGAGCTGTTGGTTTATTTCATTTCTGGTCCATTTTTTTGAGTTCGGTCTACTAGGTTGATCTGTGTGTGTTCCATGGGGATCCCTGAAGTGGAAGTCAAGTAAATCAGCATCAGTACTGTAGGGTCCATGCTGTGTCTGTTCTGTTTCCACCAAGTTTGTTCGGTACTTCCTCATGTTTGCGGCCCCCTGCTGGAGGCCGCTGGTTATGCTACTTACGCTACTTACGTACCGCACAGATGGTGTGGACGATGAACGTTAAACTGCTTGTGTGACTCTATACTGTCACCAAAAATTTGTCTCTCAGAATATACATATGCTCGTATAGCATTTACATTGACGTTCTGCTAAATTTACAGCTCGTATTTACATTGTAAGAACAAATAGTCCCTTCCCTAATTCTAACCCTAACCCTCCCCTCCTCTCACTACCCTAACCCTCCTTTCCTTGCAACCTGACCCTAACCCTCCTTCCCCTGCAGCCTGACCCTAACCTTTCCTCCCTTGCAGCATTACCCTAACCCCCCCTCCTTCCTCTGCAGCCTGACCCTAACCCTCCATCTACCGCAGCCTTACCCTAACCTTTACCTCCCCTGCTAACCCTAACCCGCACAGATAGTTTACACACCTTCTGATAGACACATGCATATATAAGAACCTCAAATATGTACACAAAGAGGCAACAGGAGGTGGAGATAAGATTTCCGTCTACAGACCTCAAGGGTCACAGAATTCTAAGGACTCATTGAGACCCTCGGGTAAAAGGGTCTGTAGACAGAAAATCTACTCCATCTCCTTGTTGCATAACATCCTGAACAGATCTCCCTCCTGGGGGTCACTGGGACATGTTCAACCCCCATAACTGACAGAGTGGATGAAGACTGGTTATGGCATTCCACAAAATGTCTTGAAACACTGTGCAAGGATAACCCTTTTTCAATGTTTCGCTTGTGTTCCCTAAAACGCTCCTTCAGTGTGCATGGGGTTCGTCTCACATACTGTAGGCCACACCCACACTGAAGGACGTAAATGACATAGGGGGTGCCACAGTTGATAAATGAACAAATATTATGAGATGTCCCTGTCACAATAGAAGTGACAGAGGAAGCTCTATTTTTGGTAAATTTACAAGTTAAGCATATTGGTCGGTTACATCTAAAATTGCCTTTAGGTTTGTTGGACAACCAAGTTGTAGTCATAGTGGAGGTAGCAATCGGTGGGAGAGAGCTGGGAGCCAAAATATTCCTAATAGATTTATATTTCTTGAAAACCACTTTTAGTGGGCAGTTGGGGTCCCAGGACATTATCACAACAAAGAACTTCAAAATTCTTGTAGATAATATTCCTGATTTTATGTGATTGATGATTGAACTTACTAATATACATATAATCATCCATTGGATCAGATTTAACAGAACTTTGATCTGTTAAGTTAATCGATACATTATTAGTCTGTATTATATTTTTCTTGTTGCTTTTTTGTGGTTGTTTATATTTTTGTTTTCCTGTATTATGTATCATCTCAGATTTATTTTAGGTGTCGGCAAATGTAATTGCCTCATCTACCAGATCAGCAGGATACCCTCTTTTAATAAATTATAGTTTTAATTGTTGAGATTGTTTATTAAAATCAGCAGCCTGTGAGCAGTTCCTTTTCAAACGGCACATCTGGCTCTTGGGGATATTCCTCAGACAAGGATGATAGTGACCAGTATCAAAACGAAGATAATTGCACGTGTCTACTGTTTTCCGATAAGTTTTTGTGAGAATATTAGAGTGCTCAGTGAAAATAGTAATATCTAAAAAATAAATTTGGGCAGCTTTAATTTCCGAGGTAAACTGTAAATTAAAAGTGTTGGTATTAAGGTGAGAAACAAACTGATGTGCCAAGTCTAAACCCCGATCCCAAATGATAAAAAGATCATCTATGTAACAGCCATAGAGCACCAGATTCACAGCAAAAGGACCCACCCATATGTGGGAGTCCTCAAATTCCGCCATATATAAATTGGCGAAACTTGGTGCGAATCTAGTGCCCATGGCCGTCCCATGACGCTGTAAATAAAAAAACCCTGTTGAAGATAAAATAATTATGTGACAAAATGAAGGAAATAGACTCCACCAAAAAGTGACGTAGTCTCTCAGAGATCGTACCATCCCGAGACAGGAACCTATCAATGACCCTAGTTCCGTCTGCATGAGGGATGTTTGTATACAGAGCGGAAACATCTAGGGTCATAAACAAATATTGTAATTCCCATGATAGGGACGATAATTTATTGATCAGGTGTGCCGTGTCTCTGATGTAGGATCTCTGAGAGACTACATGTGCTTGTAGAAAGTGGTCAACAAAAAATTATAAATTAGACGTCAAGGAAACCACCCCCGAAATAATATTGGTGAGTGATTTGTGGATTTTTGGAAGTAAGTATAATACTGGTGTGACAGGAAATTGAGTGTATAAAAAGTGAAATTCATCCTTGGTGATGACACCCTCCTCAGATTCAACCGCTGTTCTAATTCCAAAAGGTATAGGCTGGTGGGATCCCCATCCAAAATTCGATAATATAGAGGTTCCCCCAGTTGCCTTAGGGCCTCTGCAATATATTGTTCTCTGCTGAGAATGACAATGCCTCCTCCCTTGTAAGCAGGCTTGATGACAAGGGAGGAGTCATCCTTGAGTGATCTGAGAGCTGCTTTCTCCATTGGAGTTAAATTGTAATTAAAGGAATTGGATTTCCTTATGCAGAGTTTCTTGAAATCCCCCAAAGTTTTATTGGGGAGTTGTGCTGGGGAGCTTTTCTGTGAAATGAGGAAGAAACTTGATTTTTTCTTAAATACTGATCTATCTGGCCCATATTGAATGGATTTATTGAGCTCAAACAGTGGTATGATTGCATCTCCAAGAGGGATATCTCCACTTTCCAACTGGAGTTCTTCCATGGCACTGATACAGTCAATTTCATTTTGATCCAAAATTACAGAACTTGCATCAGTGTCATTGTTTCTGTGAATTTTTTTGTTGGAAAAGTATCTTTTCCTACAAAGTACTCTTGAACTGGTTAAGTTCCACAAAAAGATCATAGAGATTGGGGTTGGAGTGGGTGCAAAGTTTAAACCTCTAGACAGAAGATTTGTCTCAGAGGGAGACAAGATTCTGTCTGTGAGATTAAACACACTAGAGGATGTATCCTCTGTGTTTACCGAACCGTTCTTTTTGGTTCGGATACCCCCTCTCCTCCCTCGTACTCTCTGTATCTTTTTGTTGAGACTTCTGAGAGGGGCTCGTAATGGTTGTATAAAATAAGGTCTGCCCCCCTCGTGACTCCTAAAAAAGGCAAGGATGGGGGGGTAAGGGGTGGAGGAACCACCCTGAGTGGGGGAGGGATGGAGAAGACCCACTGAGTCACAAAAGGATTGTGTATTAAATGGTTTGGGTCTAGTAGATTGGTCATGTCTAATCAAAATCTCTTTATATGAAGTAGCACCCGCCACTAGATTGGATCCCTCTAGATGAGCATTAGTTAATGAATGGATTGGTTTTGGCAATATGGTATGAATACCAATATTGCTTACAGAGGAAATGGAAGGATTCTCTTGTGAACTAGTCCTATCGTTAGCACCATTCTTGATGCGTACAGTTGATAAAACACCAAGAACCGTATTCACAGATCCGTTTTTTAACAGTACGCAATTATAAGCACGATTGTAGCAAGGCAACACCCACCAACGCCCACAACACTCTCCTCCCCATGGCCATGCAAATGTAGACTTACACCTCCATAGACCACTCTGTTCTTTACGTGTGTACTTACGTGCGTATATGTCTTCCGTACGTGCGATTCTTTAAAGCCACGCCTTCATGCATTCATTGAAATGCCTCCACCCACTTTCCTGTTAATTTACAAGTACATATTTTTAACCTGCCCATCCATACGGATGTCCCCAAGTGCGATACAGATGTCCCCAAGTGCGATTCACATGTCCATGCCTAAAGCACTTACGTGCGTATCTTCTACGTAACTTACAAAAATAAAGTTAAAACGCATGCGCAGTTAAACCATACCTAAAAATACGCACGCAACTTCACGTGAAAACGGATCTGTGAATACGACTCCAAGTGTGTGGCAGTTTGAGTGCAGTCCTTGGCCCTTAAGTTTGGATGGGTCTGTGCCGAAATAAAGTTTCTCAATTGGAATAATTATTCTTTATAGATTTTCTGAGTTTAATCTCACAGTCTGTTATTATGTAGAGAAATTGAATGTTGTCTTCTTCTTTTTTTTTTAAACAAATTAATTCTTGGCTTGTTATCCAGTTACAGTTTACAACCTATGCAATAAAGGTCTTCATTAACCTTTGTGTGCTTTAAAGTTATTGGCTTTTATGAGACTTATAGCTGTCTCAGATCTACACTGTAGAGAACAGCCCTTACAGCAACTTACTTATAAGACAGGACTGGTGAGTACTATACATGCATGCAATGTGGGGCTTATGTTATTGTTGTTTATTATGATGATGATGATGATGATGATGATGATGATGAAGATGATTACTATTAGTATTATTATTATTATTATTATTATAACAGATCTAGACTGGTAAATAAGCGTTTTCCATGTGACAAAAAATCTCAGTTTTGGCAATCTGTGCACATATTTGAGCTACCCAATCGGAGCACAATCAGTTTGCTCCAGACTGACAATCCCAACAGCTACCAAAAGGGGGCATGTTGTGTTCGCAAGTCAGGTTTTGTATTAGAATACAAAGTATAGCTGGGATTTTTATGGCTAATAATCTTGATTTTATGTTCTGGATCTTGACTGTGAGTATATAGCAGTATGTCAACTTGAATATATATTGGAGCGATTGTTTGAATGATTAAGCTAATGGCATTGTTCTGCCATTGTTAATCTACAATGATAGTTGTTACCTGTGCACAATATCATTATACCTCTCTGTTAAATGGCCCACAACAATTGTCAATCTTATAGTATGAAAGGGTAATAAATCGTTCTTAAAACATAGTTCTGGGGCCGGATTCAGATCTCCATCCAACAACTGGCTTCCGCAAGCTGAGGAAGTTGTGTTCCTGGCCCGGCGACAGGGGTGGGGGGACAAGGGGGACAGCTGTGATGGGCCCCAAGGTTCAGAGGGACCCCTGCAATACACTATTGTAGAGGGATGGGGGCCCCCAAATACATGAGTGTGCCGGGCCCCAAGATTTCTGTTGTCAGGCTTGGGGGTGTCTAGAATGAATTGTGCACAAGCCCCAGGCAAATGTTACGCAGTGGATCTCCTAGTGTATTGAACTCAGCTGTGGATGCTAGGAGAGCCATCTGATGGGGCATTGCGGTACATCCACAAGGGGGGCGGGGATAGACATGCAGATGATGGTGAGTGGACGGTGGTATGCACTGCGTTTTAAGGACACATGGTGTTAGTTTTTTAAACAAATATCTACCTGGTGCTCTACGGGTACCAGAAGGTCATAGATATTAGAGCCTAAAATATAGACTAATCAGATTTTGCCATATAACTCACTGTAGATTAAGCTACATTCATTGCTCTATACTCTTTTGATAGAATGTTTGCCTTTATACGGTTAAGACAACTGAATATTGCACATTACACAGTAAGCTGTATAATTCACCTCTAGTGCTTTTGAATAGTTTAAGGTTCATGTGTGTTTAATGACCTATCAATATAACAGCGCTAAGTTAAACAGTATATTGTGACACCCTATTTATGTCCAAAGTACAAGGATTAAATCTTGGATTGTTATAACTCTTGCATTATATTATATGTTAAAATGACATATACTTGGCCAAATCACATTTTAAAACCTATTTTAAAACCTATTTTTAAAACATTTTTAAACTTTTAAATTAAAAATTTTTAACATTTTAAAACTTGTCTAACACTCTATTGGACAGATGGAATACAAATCAGGAAGTTCTTAAGACTCTATTTAACTGACATAAAATTTAGTATTTTTCTATCAATCCCTTTAGGTCGCATTCAGAATTCTGTTGCCACTGCGGTCAGTACGCAGTATGCTGTGGTAGTGTCAGCAGAGTTCCGATAGCGGATCACCGAGCGATGCTAAAAATAAGTATGCACTGGCCCCAACGGAAAATGGGACCGAAGCATAAATGAGAATCAATCATAAGGGTTTAACCAACCTCTTACTTTACAATTTAAATACTTCCTCCCTCCCACCATATGTACATGCTGTAGACATGATTGCTTGTCCCGCCTGTCCCGCCCTTGAGGATCCAGATCCGCGCTGGAAGCCTGAAGCGCACACATATGCTGTATTGATTGGTTTAAGGACGTTTTCTGCATGTAGAGTACTGAAAATGCCTACTTTTCTTAATTCTAGAAATTCTGGACCCAATCCTTTGCTTTCAGATCTCAAACTGCATTGTAGATACATATGGGTAATGTGGTTTGTCCCATTCAGAATGACTGCATGTTAATTGCTGAGTTGTGGTTTATTTTCTAGTTTCATTATTTTTTTCAATTATTTAATTGCTTGCAATAACCATAATTATACTCTTTGAATTTCAGGAGCAAATACCATGGAACCTTATGATGGAAAAGTATGCATTTATTTTTTAGTGTTAGTACTTTCAGTATTAGCTTTAGCTTTTAATGCTTGCGGTGAACAAGACCCAATTGTAGAGACAAAACTAGGAAAAGTCAGAGGATTCCACCTCCCTCTTCACTCTGGATCAGTCACGGCTTACTTGGGTATACCATATGGTGAGGCTCCCATTGGAACTCAAAGATTCAAAAAGCCAGCACCACGGAAACCATGGCAAGGCATATACAATGCTACAAAATTTGGTAAATCCTGCCACCAAAAAAGAGATGAAGCCTATGCGAGTTTCCCTGGCACTAATATGTGGCAAGTCAACAATGAGATGAGTGAAGACTGCCTTTACCTAAATGTGTGGGTTCCATCAACCAATCTAAAGCTGGCACATGTCATGGTGTTTATTTATGGTGGGGCTTTTCTCGCTGGCTCTTCATCACTGGATGTCTATGACCCCAGTGTCCTGGCTTTTTCTGAGAATATTATTGTGGTATCGATGAACTATAGGGTTGGGGCCCTTGGTTTCTTGGCATTACCAGGAAACAAGGAGATCCCAGGAAATGCTGGCATGTTTGACCAACAATTAGCTCTGTACTGGGTTAATGAAAATATTGCCTCCTTTGGAGGAGATCCTCGTAGTGTCACTCTGTTTGGACATAGTTCTGGGGCAGCTTGTGTAGGCTTCCATTTGCTTTCTCCAGGAAGTCAAAATTATTTTGAAAGGGTCATAATGCAAAGTGGCTCTGTCAGTGCACCCTGGGCAATAAACACACATAAAAGGGCCAAGAGGTTGACTCTAAAGCTGGCAGAACTTCTTGGATGTTCAGCAGATGATGATGACGCACTGGCAAATTGCCTTAAAAGTGTTGACGCTACAAAAATAGTTGAAAAGCAATTTTTTGTAGAAACAATACACCCCTTTGCACTTACACGTATCATACCCATCATTGATAATGACTTCATCACTGACTTACCAAATAATATAATAAAACAAACTTTAAAGAAAATAGACATTTTAATAGGTGGGACCAAGGATGATGGGAATCCATTCACTATTTGGGGAGCTCCTGGATTTAGCAGGGAAAACAACAGCCTTATAACCACTGACCAGCTGATAAAAGGAATTATGAGATTCTTCCCAACAGCTGGAGATTTTGGAACAGAATCCATTTTATTTGAGTATAAAGACTGGGAGGATGAACATAATATGATGAAAAACAGAGAGTCTATGGAGCTTATTTTACGAGATTATTACATGCTTTGTCCAATGAAGCTTTTTGCTGATGAGGTTTTAAAATATAAACCAAATATATTTTTTTACGAATTTGACCATCGCTCATCCCAAGAGGTATGGCCTGAATGGATGGGAGTCCTCCATGGAGCTATATTGCCATTTATGTTTGGCAAACCCATAATTGAAAGCAGAAAATTCACCGAAGCAGAAAAAAATTTGAGCAGGCGAATTATGTCAACCTGGGCCAATTTTGCAAGACATGGGTAGGATCATTTTGTAATATATTATTCTTATTTGAAATGAAACATATTGTGGCTTATTTTCCATTAAGTATGTGTGTATATATTTATTCATTTATTTATTTGATAAGGCTATTGTGGGTGTGGGTGTGGGTCAGGGGCAAAAACAGCCCTAAGGGCTATTTTATACTAGCCAATTCTGAATTGGCTCTGGTATTGATAGCTCTTGTCCAAGGACAAACAATAAAAGATTCCATGGATGAATCTGCAGCAGCGAGAGGTGAGTATTTATCCTACCCCAACCCTTATCCTAATTCTCATCCTAACCCTCCCCTTCCATTACCCTTACCTTAACTCTCTATTCCCCACAGCCTAACCCTAACTATCCATTTCCCACAACCTGACCCTAAGACTCCCTTTCCCGCAGTCTGACCCTAATACTCCCCTTCCTGCAGCCTGACCCCAAGACTCCCCTCCCCGCAGCCTGACCTTAAGACGCCACTCCCCACAGCTTGAACCTAAGACTCCGCTTCCCACAGCCTGACCCTAAGGGCCTCATTTACTAAGGTTGATTTTGGCAAAAGCTGTTTTTTCACATCGTTGTATTTACTAAAGCCAAAGTCCCGGGACTTTGGGCTTTTTCACCATCAAATTGACCTACATCGCTCTACCCTCCCAGTCCCGACTTTTCTAATGTTGCCTATACAGCACGATTCATTCACTAAAGACGATTTGACTATTTGCTATTTACTATTGACTATTTTCCATGTGAGGCGCTTTCCTAGAAAGCGCCCCACACTTTAATAGAAAAACACATGTAAACATAGTTGACATGTTTTTCACTAAGTAAAAAACACTACAAGCATTTTCCTATCACTTATCCTGCCGACGCATATACTACTATAAGGAAAAGCATGGCCATGTGTTTGTGGCCATGCTAATTCTTATAGTAGTATAAGCAGCAGCCTGATAAGTGATAGAACTGTGTAAGGAAATGTGTTATGTGTCCGTTATAAATGTAAAAAAGTACCCACATAAACCTTGTAATATTAAATGACCTAACCCTACATGTTAACCCCTGACTAAAATGTGTAGACAATGTCCCTTACTGTGTCGCTAGCTTGAAAAGGTGGCCACTGTCATAAAATGTCCCCTAAAGTGTATATTGCATGTGTAATGTGTGATTAAATAATAAATAAATGTTGGGACTCACAGTTTAGCAGTCATCTGTCTTGGGATGACTTGCTTGTATTTTAATCTTCTTCTTTCAAAGTCGCTTGGAGAGTCTTGTCAGCTTGCTTGAAGAAGTTCCTCTGATGCTGGCATCTGGTCTTCGGCCTCTTCTGGCCCTTTCGACGTCACCGACACTAGAGCACTCACTAGAGCCCCCTAATGTCGGTGATGTCATTTTTCCTATAAAAGGGGCCCCCTAGTGACAGAATGGTCATTAGCAGCGGGGACACCGAGGAGGAAGAAGGGATGCGTCGTCGAAAGGGCCAGAAGAGGCATAAAATTCGATGCTCAAACACAGCGATGCTGATCGATGTTAAATCGCTGTCAAAAATTGACTTTAGTAAATGAGGCCCTAAGACTCCACAGCCTAACCATAGGACTCCCTTCTCTGCAGCCTAAACCCGAAGACTTCACTCGGAGAATGCATCCCACTAATCACCATACATCAAATGTACAAAGGTCTGGTTCAGATCCTACAATGTTCTTTTTTTTTTTTCAATATTTTACTTCTCTAGTGGATGCTAATGATCAAAGCTTCCACTATATGCAACCTTGACAAATGTAAGTAGTGGCAGAAAAAATGCAGGTCTTCTGATGTTGGGAATCACAGAGGGGGCTATGGTGTAAATCTTAGTGCTAGCCTAAGATAAGCTTGGAAGTGTCCAGGTAACTTATACCTGATTTTTAGCTGAAAACATGCAAGTGTAACAACTTTGGACATTTACCTACAAGTGATGACAATATTATTGACATCTAGGGACTTAAGCTCACTTTACAAACACAGAGTTCTGAAGTTCCGCATGTACTAGGATAGTTCACTCCCATGATATTCCCTTCTCACATACAAAACTTAAGACATTTCCATGACCAGAACCCTACCTTAACCCTATCTTAACTTTTAACACATAACGATGTTTGCAGGGAATGGCTTGTCATATGGAAGTCCCTAACAAATACACAGCTACAATTTTGCTACTTTTCCATGTGTATTTTTAGGATCAGATTAACTGCGCATGCGTAGTAACTTTTTTTACACAAGTTACGTAGGATTTAGGCACAGAAGTCTCTTAGGCACAGACTTGTGAATCGCACTCAGGGACATACGTACAGAGGGGCGTGGTTGATTTCCGTACGTTAGAAATAATGTGAAAGTGGGGAGGCATTTAAATGGGCTTTTGAGGGCACGATTAGTAAAGTACGCACATATGAAAGTAACATACACTGGTAAGTACACACATGGAAATAAGGGTGCCCTATGGAGGCGTAAGTCACCGAAAAACCGTTTGTGTGAGGGGAGTGTTATAGGTGTTGCCTTGCTATGTGCGTGCATATAATTGCGTACTTTAGAAACACGCATCTATGAATCCGGTCCCTTATGTGTAACCATGGTAGTATGAATGCATATTACATGCGATTCTGCATGCTGTTCGTGGAATTCTACTGACGCTACTAGTTCTGGATCCGACCCTAGAGATGACAACAAAGGACAGGGTTCAAATGCCCTACTCACGCTTGATTTACCCTCCATGCGAGCAGAAAAAAACATAGTAATATTTTAAGTTAGGGCCCTGGTGGTGGAAGTCCCATGCGTTTGAGGGGAGTTTTTTAAGATCTGAATTAATTAATAAGTTCCTATAAGTACTTAGTAAGCCACAAACTTTCCATTATACAGATGACAATTAGATTTTTTCATTGAAAATAAATGATGTTATTGAAAAGAATAACAATTTTGTGCGTCTTGGTAGAACACCTAATGACCATGAAGACAATTTCACCTGGCAGTGTGCTGGGGCTATTTTTCCCTTTGTTTCTGTGGCTAGCAGGTTAACTTCTGCCTTTTATGCACCTGTTTACATTTACCTATAAATTGATTGAGCGACTTCCATCCTGTGTTTGTACTGTGTGTGGGCATGTCTGGGAGCAGCAGCTGAGAGGGGGAGTTGCTCCACAGCAGCCATTTTGGAGACTTTAAGGGGTGTCTCCTGAGGTAAGTTTGGCTCTCAATTTAAAAACATATATATGTGACCCAATAATGGGACTCTCATTGTTAGAGTTAGGACCACCATATACAGAAAGGCCTTGACGTGGCTGGTGGCTTATCACATATTTGCGCAAATATGTGTAACGGACATTTCAGTGTTTTATTTTACAGATAGAACAGTAGAGTTTGTTACTGGTTTATGGCAGTGTGCTGGGGCTATTTTTCCCTTTGTTTCTGTGGCTAGCAGGTTAACCCCTGCCTTTCACGCACCTATTTACATTTACCTATAAATTGATTGAGCGACTCTCATCCTGTGTTTGTACTGTTATTGAAAAGAATAACAATTTTGTGCTTCTTGGTAGAACACCTAATGACCATGAAGACAATTTCACCTGGCCCCCATACAATGATGAAGAGCAGAGTTATGTCATCTTGAAAACAGGAAACTGGGAAGTTCAAAATAAATTCTATTCTAGACGTTGCAGGTTTTGGAATTCTTATCTTCCTAAACTCGTCAAAGAATATGGTAAGAGATTCATCAATTGACATTATTACTGTCATATCACAAAAAAAATAATAATGAATATATCAAGACTATATATATAT
>WWET01002638.1:136474-151100 GCA_011038615.1 Limnodynastes dumerilii | reverse complement strand
TACCTATCGAAACGATATGCAGATTACGTACAATAGCTACTACGCATGCGCAGTAGCTACTGTTTATTGAACTACGTCCGTCTATGGAAGACGGACGTAGTTCTGGATCCGGCCCAATGTGTTATATCTATCATGAGATGCGTATGTGACTGTTATGAGACCCAGAGGAGAGGGGGCCTGTGGCAATCACCCAACTTGCACCCACAGAACTCTAGCTTTTCAGAGGCTGGCAGCTTAAAACAGCACTCGGCGCCCCCTGACTGTTGGCACCATCGGGTAGATCTATACCTATGGCCGACAGTGAACTTACGCAAGCCATTTGCATAATTTAACTGTCAGGAAACATCTGCGCATATATGCGAAGGATTTTCCCTTAGCGTAAGTACTATCGTACGTAACTTTGACAATACTTACAGGGAAGGGGAAGACCCTTATGATACATAGGCGGGGATAGCCATTTAAATGAAGGCTACGGGGTGGGGGAATCCCCGTTACAACTATGTCTACGGCCATAGAGCCGCAGACCTAGCCATATTATTTAAGGACACGAGAATGGGGAGTGCAGGGGGCGTGCATGCGGGGGGACTGAATCTGCCCCCATGTTTGTAAGAGTATGCCTGAATAAAATACTTACGCTTAAAAAAAATTATTTCTTTACTCTAGTGTACCAACATGTCCCACAACTGTATTGCTGGGGGTTGGTGGGCGATACTATGGGTAATCTGTGTGCAGTCAGCCTACATTGCCTAGTACTGGTGCCGGATTACCCATTAACCCTTGTACTGGAGTCAGACCTGCCAGCAATACAGCCACCTGTCCTACCGGTACAGTAGAGTTAGCAATAAAATAATATAAGTTTGGGGATTTTTTCAAACATTGTTCAGGATTTTCCAGTTGTATTGCCGTTAGGTCACCTGCATTGCCCTTAGAATGTAATGTCAACAATGTAAATGTGTACATTACTACTGTGTACATATTTACACTGTGGACATATTGAAACTGTGGACATAATACGTCAACATTTACACTGTCACCATTTTGGTGTGAACAGTATGTGTAAGTGTTCACGTATTTAGTGTCTGAAAGCTGTACTCAACCCAGTGGCTGAACGTGTTTATTAGGGTTTCTTTTAAACTGTATGTTTATAGTTTGGTCAATGCAGACAAATAGGCAAGGTACACACTGGGGCTTTTTCAACAGATCATTAGTCCAATCACACAATGTAAAGACCGTTTCACCAGATATCTCACCAGTGTGTACTGCTCAGAAATCTTTTGAAATGGTCTGTGATCTTTTGATTTGATCTTTCGGGGCTCCTAATATACCAGATCAACCATGGAAAGATATCTTTTACTGCAAGTGTGTAGTGTGCCTATGAGGAGATCTTTGAACAGTACACACTGGTAAGATATTTGGGGAAACGCGCTTAACTGATGAAAAGCCCAGTGTGTATCCTGCTTTAGAAATGCATATATATGTTTCAGCAGCCTGCCCACTGCTACAGATTCCATGCTGATGATACTTGCCAAGCTTGTAAAAATGTTATATAATTAAATAAATTATGTAGTGAGGGCTGACCTAAGCCCAAGGGAGATTAAACTCCCTGGATGTGTGGCTGTCAGTAGTGCAGCGTATCTGCTCCTTGTAGAGTAGTGGGGGGAGGAGTCAGGATCTCTCACATGTCTCTTCTTCTTCATCTGGGTTTTGCCCACTCGCTCTCTCCCTATGGAGTTGGATTGCTGAGATCAGGCATTATGGTTGCATGGTTCCTGATTGGAGAAAAGCTTTATCATGGAGACATTATTGCAATTGGGCCTGATCCTAACTTTTCCTTTCGTATTTCTGGTTCTACGTATCGCCTTGTCATACGTAAGTGCCTAACCCCGCCCATACTGTACAATTTAAATGCCTCTCTCTGCCCACAATGCGTGTTTTCGACTTGCGTGGGGATGTCATGCCCTATTGTACGGAGTTACGTATGATCAAAGTTACGATGAGTATCATTTTCCATACGCCTGCGCAGTGCATTCACACAGCCAGATTTACACATGCTGCATGCATAGATTGCCTGTTGTTATTAAGTCTGGATCAGGCCCATTGTTGTTATTACTTCTATCTTTACTTCTTTTCTTGCTAAGCTGTTCTGTGGTCGCCATCAAATTTAAATTAACTATCAAATTAAAGATTAGTTTCTCCTTAATTAGTTCAATATATTAATTTATTTAAACCTTAGAACTTGTGTAGTGTCAGTTTATTTTGTGTGTGTGTGAGGGGAAAGGGGATCTGTACACATTGCAAGAACATCAGACACGAAGTGCAACTAACCCCCAATTAATCTAACAGCTCTGATTTTGCCAACAGTCGGGAGGATGTTATTATTGAATGATGCTTTGTTCTAGGATCCATGACTTCCTTTCCCATTTCTGTGTTATAAGTTCATTGTTTATTATGATTCATTACAGGAAAAAGTTTTGATGGAAACCTGTGGAGTTACCCTGGGAAAGGTGAAGGAGACTGCCAGAGAGATACATTTCCAGAAGACGAGTCAAATTCTTGTCATTCAACCTTAGATTAAAAACTCCCAAAAATAGCTTCTGTATAAAAAGAAGGTGGACTGCTTTTGAGTATTTCAAATGAAATGTATCATTAAGTATCCAAAAAATGCCACTTCAGAAATGATACTGGGATGGTAATTGGGTTTGATAACATTAATATTTGTGTATGAAAATGAGGTTTAGAATATAGAAAATAAACCGCAGAAACATTAGTTACACACATTTGAAAGTTGTGTGATTTTCTATTGTGAGATACAGTTAGCCAGCCTGCACTAAAATGCTGACAGCCCAAGAAACAGAGAGAACTGATTGATTGATTGATTGATTGATTGATTGAATGCTGCTGCTTAACAACAGCCAGGCTAACACTGACAGAAGCAATTTTCTTCTGCGTACTGGCAGAAAAGTCAGCCATGTTACCTACACCTGGTGGGTTGGGGGATGTTAAGGGGTTGAGGGGGACAGGTAACATTTTCACTGTAAATCACTGCAATATGTGAGTGCTATGGACCAGATTCTAGCTTCCGATTCCCAAACAGTTGTGCGATACAGCAGGGATCTGCTACTAAATCCCTACTGGAGCTGCGTACAGATGAGACCAATAAATCAACATACAAAAATAAAAAAATGAATTAATATAAGCAAGCAATTGTAATATTAAGAAACCTTTATTAATAATAAAAAAATCAGAGAATCCACTCTAATATCCTACTAAACAGAATAAAACAAAAATCTAAAGTTCTATAAATGCCATATATAGCATCCAAACACCTTAACATCTGAGGAAAAGATTGAATGTAATTGTGCTAAAATTTAATACATTTTCCAAAGCCTAAAAGCATCATCTATGTGGATTGTCCCATTCTCCATCATAGCAATGTGTCTAGGTCTTAGGTCATAGCAGTGTGTCTTGGACTTCTGCTGCAAAAATAATTTGGCAATAAAAATTGTCGATATTCAGTATTTTTTCTTTTTTTTAAATAAAATCATCCCAGAAAAAATTGTTCAACGTTTAAGAAACCTTATTGTGAATGCAGCGAACTGGAGTTCAATGGATTTCCTTTTAAAGAAAATCAGCAAAGTAGGGGATACTGATAATGATTTACAAGAGATCTTAATTTCCATCTTCACTGTGAAAGTAAAGTTAAACCCGGGCATTGTTTTCATACATGTGATCGCTTCACTAACCACTACCCTCACAACAATGACTTTTAATAGCCAGGGCCTACCTTAATTTGTTCAAGAACTTGTCCCAATGGTGGCAGTCCAGAAGTCTGAATCAGGGTGAAGGTATACCTATTCTTCACATTGTAATACCCAAGCATGCATATTAGCAAGCACAACTCAGTCCCTGTGTCGGAAGATGATGGAAGATACACTCATGCTCAGTTAAACCTTTCCCCAAAAAAGGGAAAAGGCTACCATACAAGGTGGGAAATTGCATGCATGTTGGCCCCACCTGCTGGATAAGCTGAATAAGGCTTCAGAAATCATTGTTTACTTACCAACTAACAGCAACCAGAAACCGGATCCATAGATAAGGAAATAAGTACATGTGGAATTGCAAAAATACACAACTAAGGGCAGTATTCACAGTATTTAACCGCTTGTTAAAGGTACGCAATTATATGCACATTCGTTGCAAGGCAACACCCATGACACTCCACTCACACGGACAGGTTTTTGGTGACTTCTGCCTCCATAGGGCACCCTTATCTCTACGTATGCATTATCTTGAATATAATACTTACGTACTTACGTATGTGCGTATCTAACTAACCGTGCCCTCAAATGGTCATTTAAATGCCTCCCCCACCCACTTACACATACTTTTGTCTGTACGGATTTTAATCATGCCCCTCCGCACGTATGTCCCCAAGTGTGATTCACAAGTACGAGCCTAATTGACTTCCATGCATAAATTCAACGTAAACAGTATAAATAAAGTTACTACGCATGCGCAGTTAATCCGATCCCAAAAATACGCATGGAACTCTGCACAAAAGTGCATCTGTGAATCCAGCCCTTTAGTGGCTAATGCATTCCCATGATACTCCCTTCGTTCTTACGGATCTTTGCAGACTTCCACCTCCATAGGTCTATCTTAACTCCATGCCTTAATCATGTGAATCTTTATGCGGATTTTGCTAAAGTACGTGTGGACTTTGCAAACTTAGCCCATACTGCCCTATTTACATGCCTCCTCCCTTCCAAGGTATTAAGTGTAAATCAGTGCCATAGGGCCCGATCCAGAACTATGCCGATGCGCTGTGCTTACTAAAGCACAGCGTATCGGCGTCCACTCACCCCGATACTCCCCCTGTGTGGCCGTATTTTCCCTTGCTTACACTGGCTGAAGGCTACCCTAACTTCAGCCGGCCTAAGCAATGGAAAATACGCTCGCACAGGAGCGTTGTTACGCTAAGCCCTCCCTCCCTCATTAAACTAACTCCCCCCGCCCACCGTCACTAACCTTAACGTAGTAACACCCCCTCCAGCGTCACTATGCTGTTTCTACGGACGCCCGACCAACGATCTGCCAGCCGCATGCGCAGATCGGCTTTTCAGCCGATCTTACGCTTATGCCCGCCGTAGCTAGTACGGCGGGCGTAGTTCTGGATCAGGCCCATAGTGTGTACTGGGATCTGATGTGTAAGTGGCAGGCACCCTCCAGATGTTACGCTAGTGTAACGTCAGTAACACCAGTGTACCTAGCATTGTATGGAACTTAGTTCCGTAAGATGACATTTCCAAAGAAATTTGTTGTGCTTCCACTCTACCCGCTAAAGTGGGCAGTGGGAAGCATGGTGATTGTAAAGTGTGGGAGGGGTATTGCTGATCCATGCTTTAGTTAAGGCAATCTCTGAAAGCTGGAGATCACAATCAACGTTTTGGTCAGGTTTGGCCGGGTGGTAAGATAAAATTGCCGGGTGGAGCACCCGGCTAAAATGCCCTGGGGAGAACACTGTCCATGCTTTAGTTAAGGCAATCTTATGGCAGAATAAGCTGCCATAAAGCCCACATGAGAGAGGGGAGTGAAAGGGGGCGTGCACTCCCCTCTCTGTCGGACAGACAGACTTCTGCACATACGGGAGTCTGGATTCGGTTCTGAGTCATTTTAAGTGTGAAGATCGTGATATGGATTCTATGGGTGATGGGGAGCCAGTGAAGCAACTAGCAAAGAGAAGAGGCCGAGGTGCAGCATTGAGAGACATAGATAAGATGAGCTGCAAAACTGTGAATTCTCTTAAGAGTGAGAAGGTGGGTTAACGGAAGACCAGAAAGAGAAGGTTGTAGTAATCCAGATGAGAAATTACAAGGACATGAATTAATGTGTTAGTAGCTTCCAGCATAATAAAAGGCGTGATCCTGGAGATGTATTGGAGATGAAAGTAGCAGGACTAGGAGACTTCCTGGGTGTGGGGTAAAAGAGCAGTCTAGGAGCACCCTACAGTCTAGGGTAAGTAACATAGAGATCAAGATGCAGAGAGTACAGACTTTTGATTGCAGGGAAGATTTTTTAGTTCAGTCAACTATAAACCCTACTGTGTCCACTTGTTCCTTTAACAAAGGAATGAGTTTGGTAAGGGGAGGTGATGGTCAAAAAGTCAACTTGCTGACACTAAATGGTAGACAAGTTTAACTGATCAACTCTCCTCTATTTGACAGGGTCATTAAGTCAGCACCTGTCAGATAGAATATTATAATGCCACTCACAGTGTTAGGCATTACAATAACCTTAACAGTAACCCTAACACTAACACTAAACCTAATTAGTAATTAAGAAGGTTGACAGCTTGAAAAAAGAGTGACAGGACAGAGCGGAGGAAGAGTGGATGGATAGGACAGGAAAGAAGAAGGACAGTTCCATGATAGCAGTAGCGGGACACACAGGAACTGAATTGGGGACAAGGTAACAAATTATTTTTCTTATGCAGATTTTTTTGTTGCTATTATGAAGGAGTACCATGCCGAACACAACAATAAATTAATGATGTCAATGAATCCAGTAACAGACACATTAATATATTTTAGCTTACCTTTAGCCCTGAAAACAAGATCACTTTTATTTGCTGATCTTTGCTACTACAATTTTGAAACCCATTTTATATTTGATGTTTGTCCAGAAAAAAGCTGCAGATGTCACATTAGAAAAGGTGGAGCCTGAATTCTCCATAAATCAGCAGTGAGAGTCCACAAGGTTACACAAGCAGAGCAAACATTGGTGAGTAGAATTACTAATATATATATATATAAATCCCTTTGCACACACAAAAGTGAGGATCGCACGCTGAAAATCCAGTGCCACGGCAGAGTTCTGGATCCGGAACATTCCCGTTAAACCTACATCCCTCCAGTTTGTTCTAATACATCTAATCGAAGAGAATCATAATTACCAATACCCTTGAAAAATAGTAATGAAAGTCATCAAAATTTAGACATATTGGGCCTGATCCAGGCCTATGTCCACTTGCGTTTTTATGGCGGGTGTAAGCGTAAAAACAGTCTTTTGTACTTACTGCGCATGCGCGGCGCAGATGTTATGCTCATGTTACAGTCTGAGTAACTGAGCGTATGGGCCTTGATCGTAACAGCTTCGTATTTACGCTCGGGGGCGTGCCTGCCATGCGATCTCTGTAATTATGAACCGAGGGCGGCTGAGGCTTTTAAATCATATAGTATGGGCGTTCTAAGCGTCGTAACTGCGCAATGAGCTTACGGGCACATGCGGTTACGCTCAGAAAAGTTAGGGTAGGTTTTGCTGAGCCTAAGAAGTCAAAAGTAAATATGACCAAGGGGAGTGCCGAGCGGAGTGTATCGGAGGTACGCCGGCATAAATACGATACGCACATAAGCGTTTCATGAGCGTAGGTCTGGATCAGGCCCATTGGGTCTTTTCTGTAATGAATGATTGATTGAATGGTTTCACCACTGGCTAATAATATTAAAGTTGATTGTGTGTATCTTGGAGCTTGAAGATGTAGGATTATATAGTTACAGAAGGCTTACCACTATCTATTGAGAAATGTGACGTTTGAACCTCAATATGCTATTTTATAACTTCAAATATCTAACAGGTGGCCATTTCCACAGTAGATTTACCATCCATATCAATATGAAAGAATTCACTTAGATGTTTGTCAATAGCAGTGCTCCTTTTAGACCAACACATGCTGTGATTAGAGATTATCAAGGCCTAAAAGATTTTCTTATTCACATCAGTTCTCAGCAATGAAACAATTTTCCTTTTCAGATTTTTTGCTGCAGGCAGTTCAAGAACAAGTTCCAGTATTATTTCAAAGAAGAAAAACGATTGCTGAAGAAAGAAAAAATGGAGCTCATATCAGTTGCACCCCACCAACCTTATGGGAGTGATGCTGAGAGACAAAAAGCAAAGGAAAAAACTGCACAAAGGTAACAACCTTCTATCTCCAGAGATCTTCTCACATTCCCACGGCCTATTTTGTGTGCTTCTGAAGTATTGTGTATATGGAAATGCTGTCAAGTTAACATAGTTATCTGAAATATATCAACAAAACCATGGTCTGGAAGATTTCTAGATGACATGATATTTGCAAGATATTCATTTCCCTGCAAAACACAGTTCACTTTCAGAACATCACCTCTGTATATAATCACAAATCCAGAACTAATAGGTGTACCTGCTACACTGTGTAAAGTGCAGTACATGTGCGGAATAATGGATCATAAATAAGGGCTTAGCCAAGCCCTTACTGAACAATTAGCATGCCTATGCTCACCTACCATGCATATTTTATACGCATTATGAGTGGGCCTGCGCAACATGGGGATAGTGCGCCAATGCGGAATTCATTATACTGCAAATGCGCACTACAAACTGATAGTGGACTTACACTAATCACCTATTGTTATTAACTGAGGATCTGGCCCGATGTGTTACAGTTTACTTGTGTTTACCGTCTTTTCCCGGAAAATAAGACAGGGTTTTATATTTTTGTTTCTTGAAAAAGGCACTAGGGCTTATTTTTGGGGTAGGTCTTATTTTTTTTTGTTTGAGTATTTATCTCCTCTTGTATTTAGGTTAGCAGTGAAGTACACTGTAGGTTTGTTTTTTTGGTATAGGGGAGATGAAGCTTGGTGGTGGGTCTGTGGTTGGGTTAGACAGCTGAAGCTGGGGTTTAGCGCCAGCTAGACACATAAATTGGTGCCTATTGAGCAGGAAATGGACGCTCACTTTTACTGTGCACACTCTAGTTCACTTGCACTAAGCACCACCAGTCCACCCAAAGTATTCGTCAGCAGTAGACCACAGCTGTGGAGGCAGGACTCACTCACCAAAGGATCGGAGAGGGAGGCTCGCAGTAACAGTGGGCCAGGTGCGCGGATGCTCACAGGCCGGGAAGCCTCGTTGCTCAGCAAAGTCAGGACGCACTGCACGAGACTAGGGCTTATTTTCGGGGTAGGATTTATATTTCAGGAAATATGAAAAATCAAGGTAGAGCTTATTTTATGACTAGGTCTTATTTTCAGGAAAATATATATATACACCTTTTAAAAAGAGTCACGATACATACAATACATTCTAATGGTGCTATTTTAATATAATTTCTCACCCAACTATATATTCTGTTCTATATCGATTCCGCACCGAACATAACATTGATCAGCTGCATTACAATGCAGGATTCCTTGAACATGCACAGTACAAACTGATAGGTTCCTTATGTACATAGTGTAGGTAACGCGCCTATTGTTATGAACTGATGATTTGGTCCAATGTTATATTCCACAATAAAAATAATAAACTGTTGATAACTGGACAACAAAATATTAAGAAGAAGAATTATGTCATATCATATCAACATTATATAGACACCCTTAACCAATAAGCAGGTAAGTAATCATTCACTTGTTTACACCTGTGTATAAATGAACTCCAATCAAGACAGCATGGACACAGCAATGGGTAAGATTTTATTCTAACTCTTATCTTAACCCTTACCCTAACCCTCCACTTCTTTCAGCCTAACACTAACCCTCCCCTAATCTTAACCATCCTTGTACTGCATCTTAACATTAACCCTCCCCTCTCTGGAGCCTAACCCATCCTGTCCCTCAGCTTGACCCTAACTCTCCCCTCTCTGGAGCCTAATCCTTCCATTCCTGCAGCCTAAACCTAACCAGAAGGGGTACCTTGTCGAAATAAGACCAGCTTTTCTTAATTAAAAAGCTGTAAACACTGGTACACTACATCATGTGTTAAGCTTCTCTTAATTTTTACACTATATTGTTCATAAGTATATATGATCGATCATTATTATTTAAAAAATATTTATTAATGATTTTAATTATTTTTTATTGAAAACTAAAATTAATGATTTTTATTTCTTTTAATTTCATTAATTTTATTATTTTTATTGTGGAAGCTCTTATTTGGATGCTTCATCAGATCACATTTTCTTTTTTTCTGGTGCATGTTTGTGTTGCCTAATAAGAAATTCAGAAATGTGATCATTTTGCACAAATGTGAAGGAACGATGCACTTCCTCCTTCCAATGGGAACCAATTTTCACCTGATTTTTATGTAGCACACACTACTGGACAGGTTTATTATTACTCTAGACTTCAGGTTCAACTTAAGGAGACAATAATCTCAAGTCTAAATCTATACTCATATTTTAAAGTTGTTTTAAATGTGTCTGTATATGATTAGGTGGTAATATGTGGTAATACGTGGTATCATATCATTTTACAGATAGAACATTGGATATGAAAACAATGTTGCTCCAATTCTGCTTATTAATATGCCTGGTTCGTGCTACACATAGCAATGAAGAAGATGAAACAATCATAAACACCAAACATGGAAGAGTAAGTGGTATTAAACAGACAGTAATGTCTGATACCGTCACAGCCTATCTTGGAATTCCATATGCAGAGGCACCTATAGGGACAGGACGGTTCAAAAAACCAGAGGCTCGAAAACCATGGCATGACATACGCAAGGCTACCACATATGGAAACTCCTGTTACCAGACTAAAGGCGATGAGTTAAAAGAGATGCTTGGTATTGAACAGTGGCTTGTCAAGAATGAAATGAGTGAGGACTGTCTTAATCTGAATGTGTGGGTTCCACAATCAATCGCAAAGCCAGCACACGTCATGGTGTTTATCTATGGAGGAGGATTTATATCTGGAACATCTTCTTTGGCTATGTATGATGGGAGTGTTCTCGCTGCTACTGAGAAAGTGATTGTGGTATCCATGAACTACAGAATCGGGGCACTAGGCTTCTTGGCTTTTCCAGGAAATGAAGCCGCTCCAGGCAATGCTGGTTTGTTTGATCAGAGGTTGGCTCTACAGTGGGTTCATGAAAATATTGAAGCTTTTGGTGGCAACAAGGACAGTGTCACAATTTTTGGACATAGTGCTGGAGCTGCTTCTGTAGGATATCAAGTGATTAGTGCAGGAAGTCAAAAATATTTTAAAAGGGCCATTATCCAAAGTGGTTCCCCAACAGCACATTGGGCATTGCATTCTCATGAAAGGGCTAGAAACTTGTCCATAAAAGTAGCTCAGAGACTTGGATGTCCTTTAGAAGATGATAATTCTGC
The DNA here is from genome assembly GCA_011038615.1 of Limnodynastes dumerilii. Classification (NCBI taxonomy): domain Eukaryota; kingdom Metazoa; phylum Chordata; class Amphibia; order Anura; family Limnodynastidae; genus Limnodynastes; species Limnodynastes dumerilii. The sequence goes on along the minus strand of WWET01002638.1, from coordinate 139,948 downwards.
AATAGCCTGTTTACAAAGAGTAGATCCTGAAAAACTTATAGAGAAGCAAGTTTCATTTGAGTCTGAATTTGAGCTGACATATTTTGTTCCCGTTCTAGATAATGATTTTGTATTAGATGATCCTAAAAACTTAGTAAAACAGTCAATCCACAATATTGACATTTTAATAGGCGTAACAAAGAATGATGGTAACCCATTTCCAGTATTTATTGTGCCTGGCTTCAGTACCAAGAATCAGAGTCACATTACTACAGAGCAACTTGAGCAAAAGCTAAAGATCTTTTTCCGACCTGCGGAAGATGTTGTTATTGAGTCCATTAAGCTGCAATATATAGATTGGGATGATGAAGGAAACCAGGAAAAAAATCGTAAGGCTCTGGAAAATATCCTGAAAGAAAATGACTTTGCTTGTCCCATAAAGTATTTTGCAAACCATGCTGCAGAGGCTAAAAACAGGCTCTACGTCTATGAGTATGATCATCGTCCATCGACTGAAAAATGGCCAGAATGGATGGGTGTAATTCATGGAGCAGAATTGCCAATGATATTTGGAAAACCGGTTGTTGCACCACAGGATTTCCTACAAGCAGAGCAAACGTTTAGTAAACGGATGATGAAAATTTGGAGCAACTTTGCAAAGAACGGGTAAGGCATCTAATGAATATTTAGGAAAACTTAATATATTTTCACTTCTATGTGCAAAACAAATTTCCACCACGGAAAGTCTGGTATCCAGACTTTCATGCTGGAAGTCTTTTTGACGGTAGAGGAGGGTGGAAATGTACATCCAGTAGGCTAAGTGGCAGTGGGCAGGTGTTTAAGTAGTACAGCAAGGGCTGGTTTCAGCCCTTCGCACTATCCAGATTGCCGACCCCTTCCCAGACATGGAAATCTTAACGTAGGGTCCTGCTCTTGTAACTCCCTTGCATGTTTATGGTGGGAGGCAACCGTCAAAAGTCAGTGAAAGCGGTGGGAGTGGTCTCCCAATCGCTTATGCGGTTTCTTGGATACAGTGGAGATTTGATTGGATTACTGTATATCCAGATTTACATTCTGGTGTTCTAATTGACCTCTATATAGATCCACGTTGCCAACTCTCCCAGATTATCCAGTTGACTCTCTAATCTCCCAGATCTCTCCTAATCTATTTGGGAAGCTCGCTGTTGCTGATTCAGTTCCAGTAGTAATTGCGGTATGATGACAGTATTAAGAAATTGTGTCCTGGAAGTCAAGATCAAAGACTAGCAGATATCTAAGACAACATGACTTTAATAATAGAGGCAAAAATAAAAAAAAAACCTTTATTGGTCTCTTGTTAATCAGCTGCAGTGTCACTTGCTTTTATCTTTTCTATAAAGATGGAGAAGTCAGCGGATCCTACTCACAGTCTCCACAATAACACTGAAAGGATTTATTCACTGATAATAAATATAGCAGTATTAGTGTTTACTGATTTTTAGATTGACAAATAGTTTTCCTGCCAGTAATAGACACACCCATGGGTGGAGCTTTTCACAGACACACCCCTTTATTGAAGCCTTTAAAGTGTTATTATGTGGAAACCATGATATAGCATATGATTGTGTACATAAGCTGAACATTAGCTGAACTTGTGTGAGTTGCAATACAAGTAATAATGATCATAACTTTTATACTCCTATTAACAATGCAGGAATCCAAGTGACGAAGAACTGATTTGGCCACAATATTCAGCAGAAGATCAAAAGCATGCAATTCTGAGACTGGATGGTATAGACATACAAGAGAAGTGGATCAGTAAGAATTGTCAATTCTGGAATTTCTATTACCCTAAACTACGAAAAACAATAGGCAAGTAATAATTCACCTTCATCTGATATATTTACCTTCTCACCTTTATTACTCAGATAGATAATGAAACTATTCAATGTCTCTTGTAATAGGTTTGTTTGGTCAGAGCCATTCCATCATCTCTGCACTCTATTATCTAGATCCTTGAAGCCAAAACGCAAAAAATTTACTGAACTGCTCCCAACTGTAGATATCAAATTGGGTGATCTAGAGATATCACTGATTGTAACCAGTGGTGATTTGTGGTAAAAAAACCCCCCCACAAACTTAAAGCCCATAAAACGTTGCAGGGCAGACCTGGGAAATTCCTGGTCCCAGGTCTGCCCTAACAATGTGAAAGTCTTCCCCTGTCTCCATGAAAGGGATTTGTTTACTGTAAACAGTAAACAAATCCCTCCAAACGTGTGTTAGGTGAGACCTGGGTTGAAAAACCTGGCTAGGCAACTTTCACAACACCATACGCTGGGGTCAGACACGGGAGAAACCCTTCTCTATTCCTTTGCCTAATAACCCAGAACCGGGACACATGACCACCAAAAACCTGGTTTTTAGTCGAGAGTAAATGTAGTGGTGATGTGAAAGGGGTATAACTAACTACAAGTGCTTTTACTGCATAGTTATAGCAGTATAACACTCAACTGTCCCAATTTGCGGCCTGGAAGGGGCGGAGTTTACTCTAAACTTGAGAGAGGTTTGACCAAATATGGTAATTTATGGGCAGACTGGGTGGAGTTTATGCTGTTTTTGGGATCCTCATTATTAGGAGGTATGTAACAGACACATGGCAATGGTATGTTGGAAGATAACTACCGTGGGAGCAGGGGATATGTTGCTACAGGGTCTGAACAAAAGGGGAACCTGAGGCACTGATGGAGGATATGCTAGGAGAAAATTCCCCATGAGCACTGTATATAAAGAAAATGTAGGAAAAAAAAAGCGCTAGGATTGTAAAAAATATTATAAATTTATTATACATGCATCAAATAAAATCTAAAAACTACTACTGGAAACCAGTAGCTGTGAGGATAGATATACAATTATTGTTTACTGTGTAACCATTTGTATATCTATCCTGAACAGCTGGTTTCCAGTAGTAGTTTTTAGATTTTATTTGATGCATGTATAATAAATTTATAATATTTTTTACAATCTCCTAGCGCTCTTTTTTTCTACATTTTCTCTTCCCAGAAGGGGTGGTCTCCCTCGAAGTAGCTGCTGGAGATTGTTATCCATATTTCTGAGTTATATATACTTGTCTCAGCACTGATTATTCTTTCTCTGTATATAAAGAACTTATAGGCGGGTGTGAGCTTAGTATTGTCCTACTGATGACAGCTGCAAAGCAGTTGACAGCCAGTCTACCCTTTGAGCGATCACCCCCATCCAGATGCTTACTTTCTCTACTTTTGCCCATGTCTGGGAGTTTTTAAGCATTACTGACTTTGTTAATGCAAAAATATACACTAATATAAATGTTCTTTATTCTTCACTTTTTTGTCTAGTTGTTTTTGTTTTCTTTAATAATAAAAACTGAAAGCATGTTACATTGGGCCTGATCCAGAGCTATGATGTTACACTGTGTGCTGTAGTGCTCAGCGTAACATCGCTGCTCTGGCCCGACACTCCCCCTTGTAGGAGCGTATT
>WWET01002638.1:121598-136238 GCA_011038615.1 Limnodynastes dumerilii | reverse complement strand
ATGCGCATTACGGCTATGGCCGCCGTACTAGCGACGGCGGCCGTAGCTCTGGATCAGGCCCATTCAGACTAACAACTACTAAAAAGGTATAAAAGTAATGCTGCCACCATCTGGCCAAATGTATAATATCACCATGCTAATATTAGATAGAAATCACAACAACGTGTGCATATCGTCTTATGGATCTTATATTTGTATAATCATAGCCTTACTTAATGCAATAAAAATGTTGTTCTCTTTTTGCTTATAGGAAAATGTTGACGTGATCTTCTGAAGCCTGATACTCAGATGATAAATACGCGCCCTTGTTGTGAAGAGCTGAGTTAGAATATACACAGGCTAATAAATTGTAAATGGAAACCAAAACTAAATACTGCTTTATAGAAATATGCTACTGTGTTTATACATTGTAATACAAAAATCAATACACACACACACACACACACACACACACACACATTTAAAATGAAATAATGATGTACTGGATGCAGAAATATGATTGCGCTGCATTTGGAGGGGATGTCTGCCATATCTATGTATCTGTGTAGACGCATGAATCACTTTACTTGGAGCGTGCACAGATACAACAAGCAAATACTCTCATTTTCCGATGCAGGCGGTGGTAAAACACCCAATGCAGAATTCTAGATTCAGGGGCGTATTCAGAGAGGTACCACCCACCAACAACCCCGACACTCCCCTCTCCCGGACATGCTGTCAGCCACTTACGAGTCCCTAGACCACTCTGTTCTTTCTGGGTGTACTTGCGTGCGTGTATGTCCTCCGTCCATGTGATTCTTTCTAATCACGCCTCCATGCGTTCATTTAAATGCCCGCCACCCACTTAAATTTTCCCGTGCGTTGGAGATGCGTGCGTATGTCCCCAAGTGCGGTTCATAAGTCTGTCCTCGCGTATAGTCTTTGTTAAGTACGTAAATAAAGTTACTACACATGTGCAGTTAAAAAACGTCTCACCTCAAAAATGGATCTCTGAATACACCCCTCAGTCCTTATGTCTGTTTGTAAATAACATGAGTAGGGCGGCCATCATGGGGGGGACTGCCAGAAATTTTGTCCCGACCCCAGATAAAAATATCACAAAAATACAATAAAGTGAAGCAAGCACAGACAGCAAGACAAAATGAGAGGTGTTAAGCTTGGAAGATCAGTAAGGAGGTGATAGAGCGCAGTGAGAGGTTGAGAGGCAGCCACCAGGTGGGGATGGGGTAAAAGGGTAGCAGATTGGACTAGAGGGTACGAAGAGAGGTGGAAGAAGGAACAACACTAGGATGGAGGGCCCTGCTCATGTGAGCTAACACATTTAGTGGGAGGGATGAACTTACAGAAGACATTAGGAGGGGGAAGGAAGGAGTAGAAGGGATAGATGTAAGGTGCAGTGATCCTCACTTCAATGGAGGATTGGTAGGCTAGCCTGGATAGGTGTATTTCAAGTGAGCGCTTGAAATCCTACAATGTGGGGGAGAGTCTGACTGAAGAAGGGAGGTAATTCCAGTGAAGAAATGCAGCATGGGAGTAGTCCTGGACATGGCCATGAGATGTGGTGATCAGTAGGAAGGTCAAAAAGTGGTGGTTAGCAGAAAAGAGATGGCAGAAAGGAGTGTGCATGGAGATGATGGATGAGAGGTAGGTAGAAGTGGATGAGTAGATGGCCTTAAAGGTGAGGGTAAGAATTTTAAAGAGAACTCTGAAGTGGAGAGGAAGTCAGAGGAGGCTTGTTTTCATAAATTAATTTAGCAGGATTGACAGGAAGTTAGAGAATTATACATATAGACATGGGACCAATTGAAAAAAACTGCTGCAAAATGTGGATTAACAATCAGCGTGAGAGATATTTTTGATACTTCGACTTTGAGTGTCAACTGAACAACAATATGGTGTCACGGTTGTAGAAGGGAAATAGCTGCCAATTTTCTAGGATTTTCTAGGAAACTCTTCCAACACATGGACAGATTGACTTAAGAACATACCTTACTTGGGGGTGATTTCAATTAAGTTCTCCACCTGGACCTGGACAGATCCTCCTCACTCACCCAATGTACCCCAGTCTCGGCTAAATCCATGTGCAACACTAAAAATCTCTTAGACATCTATACAGGAACTATATATGGTACTAGGTGCCTTAATATCTTTAAATCTCTTTTAGATGACCCCTTGATCTAATAGGCTCCAAGACCCCTAGACCCATTTAGAATTAGAAGAAAGCATAGCTATCTATTTTTCAATTAATAATTCTGATGAAGTAATTGCAGGCGTTGTGTGGGAAGTGCATAAAGTTACCATTAGGGGACAGCTTATCAATAAATTAAATAAATAACAATAAATAAATTGGCTGCATGTAACAAAAGCAATAACAGAAACAGACTGGAGCAGACTATCCATTAAACAGACAATGGGCTGGATCCAGACTTAAGTAAGTGCTTAAAATTAGTTACTCCTGGGCTAAACCATGTTGATTGCAGAGGAGTCATATTTCATCCATTGCAAACAATATTAGAGTTGAGAGGTGATGTTTCCTATCCCAAGTCTAAATAACAGTGTGATAGCAAAGCTGGTCAGTATATGTGTGCAGTAAGCAATTCAAAAATATATATCCCTGCATGCAAAGAATACAATTAACTTAACTCCCCCTGCAATCAACATGGTTTAGCCCAGGAGTAATTAATTTCAAGCACTTACTTAAGTCTGGATCAAGCCCAATATCACCAGCAAGGGAGATTTCTCCCTGCTGGATATTTAAACACTGAAGAGCCAATCAGAGCTTGAGAGGATTCCAGCACTAATTGATCTTAGTCCTAAGTATTAGGCAGCAACTGAGCCCTATTAATCATATTAGCACCTTAAATAGAAACTATAGCTGTGCAGTTTACACAGTAACCTGGCTGCTTAGCAACAACCATGATTGCTGTCATCCAGCTTTCTTAGGGCTCTATTTACAAAAAAGATTTCATTGAAATCGCCACAAATCGCGTGATTTGAGCCTCTGAAGCGAAATCGCGGTATTCACAAAGGCTCTAATCGCTTGATTTCACTGAAAAAAAAATTGCAATGGCAAACATCGCTGGACAGAAATCGTCCAGATGTTTGCCATTGAAAAAATAGAAAGAAAAAAAAATTGCTGTATTCACTAAAAGCGATTTGAAGAAATCGCCTTTAGTGTGATTTTAAATCACAAAAACCATCAAACGTGTCACATCAGAGTTGACGTGTTTTTGTGTGTAAAAAATCTAAGTGCAGCATGGCTGAAATCCTTAGCCATGCTGTACTGATAGAACTACAAGGCTCAGGATTGATGAGCCTTGTAATAATATCAGTGGCAGCATGGCTAAGGATTCTAACCATGCGTGTGTCTGTGTAGTGTGTAAAAAAAATAATACAGTTAACATTAAACATACATTAAAGATTTACATAAAGTATGCATGTAAACAAGTAAAAAAACCTAACTAACATTGTACCCTACTGTGTGCACTTACCTGTGGTGGTCATATCTCCTAAGCTATGTGTTATGTATGTAGTGTATTGTGTGTAATAAATAAAAAAAATCGATCACTCACAGTTTGCAGTCATCTTTCATAGGAATTTCTCGTGAAGATTTTTCAGCAATTGATAGAAGTCTTCATGTTGATTGGAGTGTCAGCAGCAGATGTCCGGTCTTCTGATGTTAACCTAAGAGGCCCTGCCCCCAAGACCTCCCAACTCCTCCCCATTCTCTCTCCACACTGGTCCTGCTGCAGCCCCCTGCCGGTACACTGTCGTGGCTGCTGCTTATGACGGTGAGGTCGCTAGGGGGCAGTGTTTTTATATAGAGATGACATCAGAAACAGTAGAGGAAAAATGTAACTGACGTTATCTCTAGTATAAAAACACTGCCCCCTAGCGACCTCACCGTCATAAGCAGCAGCCACGACAGTGTACCGGCAGGGGGCTGCAGCAGGACCAGTGTGGAGAGAGAATGGGGAGGAGTTGGGAGGTCTTGGGGGCAGGGCCTCTTAGCCAGACGCTGCTGCACAGCATGGACCGGCCTGTACATTGGAGAGTCAGGTAAGAATTATTTATTTATTTCTTTTATATATTTTTACTATTTTTACTATGTCTGTATAGCTTAAGGAACGCATCCATTAAGGCTCCAGCCTTAATGTTGGAATTTCATTGCTTTTTACAGTTTGAGTGTTAGATGTTTCAAAGGTCTCAAAATTTGGTGTCAATGTAATCAGACATGTTAAACCGCAAGGTTTTTTGTCTATGGAATAATTTATAGGTTAATATAGACAGGTGCATGAAAGCCAATGGTAACCTGTGCTGAAAGAAAGATAAGATAATGCCTTGTATGTAATGTCACCGGTGACGTCACATAAAGGGTGGGGCGCCGCAAAGTGTCCCAGGCCCCCAAATTTCTGACGGAGGCCCTGCACACATTTGCAAATATATGATAAGCCACCAACCACTTCCAAGGCTTTTCTGCTGTGGTGGTTATAACAGTGAGAATTCCTATATTGGGTCATATATCATGTGTTTTTAATTTAAGAGCTAACTCATCTTAGATGACCCCCTTAAAAAGTTACTGTATACCCTGATAAGGTCTTTTGTAATTAAAATCCATATTGAAGCTTAACATGTTGACTTGGCAACAAAGGAAAGACCAGGAAGAAGACAAACAATTGAGAATTGACAATGATAAGCTTATATTTCATATTCATACAGTGTATGTTTCATGTTTGTTTTTAAATAGCAACTTTATAAATATATTTTAGTGGAAAGCGCTATATATGCTGATCGCATATGCTGAGGCATAATGTTTACAATGCCATCTGTACAATTAAATGATGTAATGGAATTTAATGGGACTGGATATTAACATACCCTGGAAAGCATACTAAGCATTCTCTTGTGAAAAGATCTTGTTTTCTTCTATTACTCTTTACCTTTTCTCTGGTTTATTACAATTCATTGAGATCATAGCTTTTGATACTATTATCTCTTACATACCCTCCCTTAAAATTGCCAATGTATAACTACTGTCGCCAGATCAGGGGTTTAGGTCTCCATTTACTAAGCATTCCCCAGGCACAGTCACTTGTTTGGCAGTAGAAATCAGCAGAGTTCAATGCAGATATGGTACAACTCACGATTTGTGGTTTATTTTTACACACTAATGCAGCATCACATAAAACAAACTCATAAAAATAAACCCTAGGCCTGTCTGGCCACTAACTAATACAAAATAGAGAATCCCTCTCAGGGTGAGTGGACCTTCTGTCCAGCTCACCAATACACAAAGTACACAAATTAACCTGCGTTCCGTTCCCAGCCTCCCTGGCTTTGTCTGGGTGCGATCTCTTTAGAGGCCATCTGCCTCTCTTACTTCTGCTGAGAGAGAGAGATCCCTGTTCAACCCCTTAGAATCTATATACGGAGCACACCCAGGTATCCTCCTAATTAAAAAGAAACTGTTCATGAGACGCATGAGCAGAATGGAGCGCTGGGAAGAGTGTCAAAGTTTATTTGTTTTCTCTCAGCAGCTTCTGAGGGGACCAGCCATAAAAATATAAAAACAAAAAGTAAGAAGCGCTTATGGAAAGACAACAATTCTTTAATAACCGCACTAAAACAGATATACGATATATACAGACAGATCACATGGTATGTTTAAATCTGCTACACTCTTTGTGCCACAAGGCTAAACAGAAATGTTGCCAAAAAATTTCACATCACATCACATCCGTGTTTTCCTCACTCTGAATGCTGAAAATGTCTGGATTACACTACGGTGCATGGATCCAGGTTTCAATTATGGAATCCTTTCCAGTGGCAGGATGGAACTACACACCATGGGTACAGTATGTATGTATGCATGCATGGTGGAAGGTTGGGGATATTTAAGTGTACAGTAGGGCTTAGTTATACCCTTATGTATGAATCTCATTTATGGACCAGTCCCATTTTCAATGGGTTCCCTACATACCCCTTAAGGTCGGGTTCGAGTTCAGAAGTCCATACATACGAGGCAAGCAGTCTACCCTCGAACATATGACCCTTAGGATTGTTATGACCTCAGTAGCAGCTTTTGGGTCCGGTTCATAGAGCTGGATCTAGGTTTCAAAATGTTGCTTTTGACACATAAACACTTAAGATCTTTAGGCTTGATACAGACGTAAGAAGGAGCTTGAAATTAAGAGAGGAAGGTTGATTTCAGGGGGGAGTCAAGTTAAGTGTATACTTTGCATGCAGGGATATATCTTTGAATTGCTTACTGCACACAGATACTGACCAGCGATACTTTTACACTGTTATTGAGACTTGGGAAATATCACCTCTCAACTCTAATACTGTTTACAACAGATGAAATATGACTCCTCTGCAATCACCATGGTTTAGCCCAGGGGTAACTTTCCTCTCTTAATTTAAAGCTCCTTCTTAAGTCTGGATACAGCCCTTTGATCTTAAAAGCAATTGTATGGAACTAAGTTCTGTACAATGGTTGTTAAAACTAACGTAACATCTGGAGGGCGCATGAGTTCTCAAGGTCAATTCAGCCAACTTACGCGCCTTGCGTACGTAAGCCGGTAATCGTTCCCATGTCTGGATCCAACCCATAATTCTAGATGCAAAATGAGAACCACACCAATATATTGCATGGTCCACACTCATGCCTTAAGGGCTGAAGGGGTATATTAGTGTTTCTTTTCAACTCTATGGGCATGTTCACGCAAAAATGGTCAATGCAGACAGTCAAGATTTTGGGTATTTTTCAGCAGCCGGCCCACTGCCACAGATTCCATGCTGACGATCCTTGCCAAGGACCTTGCGGTTCACAAAAAAACCCTGTGCACATTTTCAGGGGCCTGACATCCCATAATGAAACCTACCTGATCCGGATTAATTAGATTGAGAAGAAGGGGGCAAATACGGTTCGCTAAAAGTTTAGCGAAAATCTTAAGGTCGGTGTTGAGGAGGGTGATAGGGCGGTAGTTCTTACAATCCGCGGGGTCCTTTCCAGGCTTCAGGATAGTAATAATCCTAGATTCCAGCATTTCTTTAGTAAAGGAACCCCCTTGGGAGATGGAATTAAATAGTTGGGTCAGGATAGGGACAATATGCTCACTGAATTCAGCATAGAATTTATTAGAAAACCCATCCGGGCCAGGAGACTTACCCTGTGGAAGGGATTTAATTACTGCCGCCACCTCCTGGGTCGACCATGGAGCTGCTAAGTGTTCTATGTCCTGGGCGCCTATGGTAGGAAGCTGTAAATTACTTAGATACTCGGCAACCAGGCTTGGTGTGGGCTGAGGGACAAGCAGATCACTTTGTAAGTTATACAGTTGCTAATAATATTGCGCGAAAATGTTCGCTATTTGCGCTGGATTCATAATTTTCCCACCGTCCTTTGGGTGAACCAGTTTAATCTTATGTCGTGCTTGCCGCGCTCTCAACTTTCTGACAAGCATTTTACCTGCCTTATTACCTGCCGTATAGAAGTTTTGCCACAAGTTGTTAAGCTGAATATGAGATTGAACCATCAGGTGGGTACATAGTTTGGTGTGGACTTCATTTAATTGACGCAGATACTGTTCCGAGGGCGAGACTTTGTGAAGCTTTTCCCACTCGCCCTGAGCCTGCACTGACAGTCCCCGCAGGCGTGACCCAGTCTGGATCGCCACCCTTATAACCACAGCCTTTAAAGCGCACTAAAAATTCCCCAAGGATGTTTCCTCAGGGCTATTAGTTTCCAAATAAAGCGACAAAGCCTCCGTAAGCACCTTCTTCCCCTCAACTCCTGTGAGCAAGTAGTCTGACATGTGTCACGGTCTAGTGGGGATAAGGGACACCCTAGAGTCCCAGGACAATAATAGGGGGGCATGGTCGGATCACGTGATGGGAAAGATTTTAACATTCAAGGCCTGCTGTAGGGACCATTTATCTAGCAAAACCATATCAATTCGGGAGTATGATTTATGGACTTGGGAATAAGAAGTGTAATCCCGCTTTATGGGGTTCTGGATCCTCCAAACATCATACATGTCAAATTCAAGTAGAAGACTGCGAAAGGGGGGGGGGGGTAATTTGGGGTCTACAACTAAGTTAAAGTCTCCTAATATCATTACATGTCCTTTACGTATCTGAAGTACCTCCTTAAACACAGACCTAAGGAAAGAAATTTGACCAGAATTAGGGTCGTAAACCGAGACCAAGGTGACCCAACTCCCCTCCAATTTAAACACCAGGATGAGATATCTACCATTCTTATCTCTCAGCTCCGGCATCAAATTAAATTCTAGGCCTGTTCTAAATAGAATAGCCACACCATTGCGTTTGAAAGGGCCATTTGCTGAATAACACAGGGGATATCGACTATTGATGAATTTAGGTGGAGCTAGGGAGGAGAAATGGGTCACCTGGACTGCAACAACCCCAGCTCTCTGTTTATGAAAATAGTGTCTCTATTGTTTGGTGAATTGAGGTCTTTCACATTTAAACTTAACAAGTTAACCATAATCCCACGATCCCATAGCTGCTAATATCAGATCAGACAGTTTACAAAATGTTGCCTGGGGGAATCGCTTATGAGTGTACAAGGGAAGCAGGAAAGAGGGAGAGGAGAGGGGGGTTGAAATGACCCTTTTTACGAGGTCAAAGTGTTTGCCGCTAAAGGGACAGTGCGGCAACGCCTTTAACATTGGGGCAGGCCTATAGGGACCCCACCAACTTGTGATCCAGAACAATATAAAACAGTACTGAACAGTAAGCACTGGTTCTCCAGATAGACAGGGACCGATAAGAGGGAGACAGTAGTAAGAGAACAATATAAAAAAGAGTTACAACAATATGAGATAAGGCAAAAACATGTCAAGATAAACAGTCTCAACCCTAAGCTGAGGTATTACTTCTAAATTAGGCCGTGGAAAGCATAAAGATATTCTAACAACTACCAATTATGGCTATAGTAGTTAACTGATAATAAAATGTAATCTGATATGCATAACTATACAAACAAGCAATGTAACGATTATTTAAAGCATACAGTAAATTTAGGGTAATTAAAGAAACACGGCCAAGTAACCATAGATTAAACTAAAATACTTTAACATCAGGTATGAAACAGCAGAGCAAACTAGATTATCTCACAGACATTGACGACGTCACAACGTTTTGGTCCATGTAGCCTTGATCTCCTCTGCTGACGAACTCGGGGACGGTAGTTTGACTGAAATGTCCCATTCTTGTAATAGCTTTAGACCCGCTTCCAGGGAAGATACACTGTAAGTTGATCCTTCATACTGAATGAGCAGTTTCATTGGGAACCCCCATCGATACGGAATTTTGTTATCCCGCAAAGCTGCAGTGACTGGGCGGAATGCCCGGTGTTTCCCCACTGTAGTTGCGGAAAAGTCCGGAAATAATTGCAGGTTACCCAGGGTATCCGAACCCTCTGCTACTCTTGCTGCACGTAGGATTTGTTCCTTGATGTGAAAGAAGTGAACCCGGAGCAGAGTATCGCTGGGAAATGAACCACCCATCGTCCTAAGTCGAGGAAGTCTATGGATCCTATCGATGAGAAGGTCTTTAGTGTCAACTGAAGGAAGAAGATGTTGAAATAGGGTTTTAGCAAAGTCCATCAACTCGGAGTTAGAGACCGATTCTGGTATACCACGGATTTTAATGTTATTACGCCGAGATCTGTCCTCAAGGTCAGTGACCTTATCTCGCAACGCTGCTACCTCCAATGTTAAGGTCTCATGAGCGGTAATTAAATTATTATGAGAAGACACCAGTTCCTCCATTTTAGTCTCTAGATGATCCGTTCTCCCGCCAATCTCCAGGATTTCTGTCTGAAGTTTAGCTGATTGCAATTGAAATTCTGTAGTGAGGTCCCACCTCAGGGCGCATAATAGCTGGTGCATTGATCTAACTGTTAAAGGTGCGCCTGACTCAGAATCCAAGCGTAAGTCAGGCAAGCTGGGGATTAGGAGAGGAGCTAAGGGACTCTCTTGATATTGAAGCCCCAGTTTCCTTATCAGGGGTTGCTAGTGGGGCAAAGCAGATCGGAGTGGGTGCTTTTAGCGTCTTACCACGTCTCAGAGACATCCCCACTGGAGATTCGAGTAGGCTAATACGAAGTGCAAAATTACAGATAACGTAAATCCGGGTATGATAGTAATGCACAATCCTTTAACACGTTACTGAGGGATCACCGTGGTGGAGTCACATCTAAAAATCACACAGTCATATTAAATAGAGCAGACCAGATGTAGTGTAAAGACAGTATATAAGATATTGCAGGGTATAGATTCGGGTACTTTGATGCCCTCCTGTGGCAATTGAAGATATAACACTGCAAACAGGGAGAGTCCAAGAGACAGACAGCCAAACTGTTAAAACTTGGAAAATGTAGTTAAGGTGTCCTAGCACCTATTGTGGTATATTTGTGAAGAGAAATCTGCAATGCTCAAGCCCCTTAGTACCAATCACTGGATATATTCAGCTGGATTAAAGCTCTATCCCACCTAGACCGCAGAACTAATATGGTGCTGCAGTCCTGAGAAGGGCGCCTGCAGGGACACTTAAAATGGCGCCGCTTCACTCCCCCACTCTCCAACTGATAGGGGATCAGTGACCCCAGTTCCTCCTGTAGAGGCCTTAATTGTAGAGGCGATGGCGGGACCAGGCAACGGACCTGCCGCTATATCAGTGTCCTCCCTCCAGGTACTCACAGTGGACGTGTGCAGTTGCTGGTGTGTGCGGAAATCACCAAGGCCCGCGACAAGCCGCACGCGGTCTCCAGTAATGGCGGCTGCCCCACAGGGCCCACCGTGTGTGAATTCTGCTGCTGTGTGCGACCGTCAGGCGGGCACCCGCAAGGACCGAAAGGAAGTCCTCAGCTACCGTTGTCTGCTATCTCCCTCAGGGGGCTCCCGCTGGGGCAGAGCCGGAAGAAGGGAGCTGCAAGGCAAATAGGCCCAGCACAGGCCTGTCTCCCCCGATGACCGCTGGACTGCCGCTGAGGTGGTAAGCGGTCATGACAACCAGTCCGTCCAATCTCTCCGAGGTCCGCAGGCAGTATCAGAGTCTGGAGGGCACTTGGGGTAGTAACTGACCCCTGAAAAGGCACTATTTCAGGCCAGGAATGGTGGAGATCCTCCGAAGTGCATCTGGTCTCCTCGGCTGCTATACCACGCCCCCCCTTTAAAACCATTTTTTGAAGTTCACTTGAAGCCAGGATCGTGGCTACTTGCTACGATCCTGGCTTTGGCAAGTTTAAGATTTATAGAGCTCTGTTTACAAAGCTTTAAAAAGTTCATTTTGTGGAGTTATGAAGTTATAACTCCAAAAACAAACTTTTTCTTATTTACTAACGCTGCACCGCCATAGAAATCAACAGTTTCCATGGCAATGCATTCAAACTTGTTATGTGCTCGCCGGCCCGTTGTTCTCAATGTGGGCCAGTGCTCTTAGCTATTTACTAACCCTTAGAGCGGAGTTTTAAAATGAGAGTTAAAATAACGCCATCTCAAATGTATTCCAGCAATCTCCCCATATAACACCCTTTTTCTCCCCCTAATAGATGTTATTAGGGGGAGGAAAAAGGGGATATATATGGGGAGACCACCAGAATATATGTAAATAAAAGATTTGTTTAAAATGAAAAACAACAGAAATAAAAAAAAACAATAAAATAGGCTTAAAGACTTACCTGACAAAAGACGCGTCTGCCCGCAGCTGCTGATCCTGACATGAAGAGTCTGCTCATGCGCAGTACTTCTCATGCCAGGGCTTTATTTTTTACAAAGTCCCAGCAGAGAGCCACTGCGCATGTGCAGACCTTCTGGTCACACGAAGAAAGCCCGCAATGAATGAAGAAAGCTCGAATGTCATCGCGGGACAGCCTGCGGAGGGTAAGTTTTAGTAAATAACAATACTTGTTGGCTAAGTAAATAGGTTGCCAGTTGTAATCCCTGTAAAGAATGTCCCATTTTCCAATACTTACCTTTTTCTACTTTTTTTTAAAGAATGGGTGAGTATGCCGTTCAGCATACTTCACCAAATCTTCTTCGGAAATACCGCAGCCGATATCCCTCTGCTGTCGCCGCTCCTATACCTTTATCTAAGGTGAGTAACTTCTCTCTGCGGGGTAGGGAGGGTTAGAATCAGGCTGTAGGGGATGGAGGGTTAGGGTCAGACTGCAGGGGAGGGAGGGTTAGGGTCAGGCTGCGGTAGATGGAGGGTTAGGGTCAGGCTGCAGAGGAGGGAGGGTTAGGGTCAGGCTGTGGTATATGGTGGGATAGGGTCAGGCTGCAAGGAAGGGAAGGTTAGGGTCAGGCTGCCAGGAAAGGAGGGTTAAGGTTAGGGTAGTAAGAGAGGAGGGTTAGGGTTAGAATTAGGGAAAGGAGTGGGGGACTATTTTTTCTTACCATTTTGGAGCACCGAAAGCTCTGTGCTCCATGGATCGATTGCAATGCCTCCTCGAGGCAGATGCAATCGAAATCCCAGACAGTTCAAAACTGGCTGGGAGAGAACGGCCCTATCGAAATATGCACAGAAAATGCAAAGGTGTCTGGCAGTCCATGCGAAGAGTGAATTGAACTCCCCTGTCACTTCCCTCTCTTGCAGTTATGGCATCATTTATGCCGATTACAACTACCATGGTTCCCCCCACCTTATGAGGTTTTGGCGACCAGGATGTGCTACCCTGTCGGCCGGAAACATTGCGATTGTGCTTGCATTATTTTACTTTATTTCTCCCTTATCTCACGACAAGGTTTGGGGAAGCTTGAACACGTTTTAGCTTCATATCATTAACAACGTTTATAAGGTTTGTATTCTGCATTTTTATATCCATTATTTTTTTAACAAAGTTTGTACCACACTTATGCCTCTCAATAAAAATGTAGTATTAAAAGGATAATTTTTTGCCCAGATCCATTGCAGGAAAAAGAATAGAAATCTGTGTATTTACCCTGTGAAAACTGAAGAAGCCTGACAGACTGATACAGCCTGGCAGGAGGAGGGGATGTGTTCCCTGTCGGACTGATCTCCAGGTGTACGGAACTAAGTTCCATTGCCAGTAAAACAGCCAAATTCCGCATTTAGGGCCTCATTCACTAAGCTCGAATTGCTAAAATTCACGTGATTTTTAGCTTAAAATTCGCCAAAGGCGATTCACTAAGCAAAAAATCACGTGAATTTAGTATTTTTTTATTCGCGGGTCCGCAAATCGCGGTCCCGGCTTTTTCAATTAGAAACATAGGATGTTTCTAATTCACTAAATGCGATTTCACCGATTCGCGGTGAAATCGCATTGAATTCACAAGACATAAATTCGCATCACTAGAGATGCGATTTTATGTTTTTGTGCCGATCGCAAGCATTAAAACACATGTCTGTATAACAGACATGTGTTTTAGTGCTGAAAAATCCTAAATTCGGCATGTCAGCACCATGCAGGCATGCTGTAGTCATTGAATCAGAAGGATCAGCAAAGGTGATCCTTCTAATTCTTTGGTTACAGCATGGATACAATTGTATCAATGCTGAACTGCGTGTCGCGTCTGTGTAAAAAAAAATAAAAATTAAATAAATAAATAAACAAACCCTTTAAAAATGAAATAAAGTGTTACATATGTAAATAAAATAGTCATCCTAGCTAACATTAACCCCTACGTGTATGCACTTAGGAGGTCATCTCATCTCTCCTAATCTAAGTGTATAAAAAAAAGTGTGACATGTGTATAATAAAAAAAAAAAAAATTATAAACTCACCATTAGCTGTCCGCATCTTGGGAGCCTTCAATATTCCTTAATCTGAAGTCTTCTTTATTCTTTCGAAGTCTTCATCCCTGCAGAGGACGACGGCAGCTCCTCACCTTGATCTCGAAGAATTCTTACTAAACTCCCACCAGTAAAAATTAACAGTAGAGTAGTACTGTTAATTTCTTTAACTTTAGAGCGCCCTCTACTGGTGGGAGTTTAGAAAGAATTCTTCGAGATCAAGGTGAGGAGCTGCCGTCGTCCTCTGCAGGGATGAAGACTTCGAAAGAATAAAGAAGACTTCAGATTAAGGAATATTGAAGGCTCCCAAGATGCGGACAGCTAATGGTGAGTTTAAAAATGTTTTTTTTTTTATTATACACATGTCACACTTTGTTTTAGACACTTAGATTAGGAGAGATGACCTCCTAAGGTAAGTGCATACACGTAGGGGTTAATGTTAGCTAGGTTTACTATTTTATTTACATATGTAACACTTTATTTAATTTTGTAAAGGGTTTATTTATTTATTTAAAAATTTTTTTTTACACAGACGCCACACGCAGTTCAGCATGGATACAATTGTATCCATGCTGTAAACAGAGAATTACAACGATCACCTTTGAGGATCGTTGTAATTCAGTGCCTACAGCATGGATACAAATTGTAAACATGCTGAACTTAGAAATTTTTCAAAACACACGCGATGTGCCGTGATTAGTCAAAGGGCTATTCGCGGTGAGTTTTTCATTAAAATCACCGCGAATAAGCCCCAAATGCATCGCGGGGCATCGCGTGAGTTTGAAAAAATTCGCATGTTAGTGAATTAGGGCCCAAAAAATTCATCAATCGCGGGTCATTCGCGGCGATGGGCCG
>WWET01002638.1:67521-88847 GCA_011038615.1 Limnodynastes dumerilii | reverse complement strand
GCTGACAGACATGCATCATTTTTGAGGATACATTCATTATGCTAAATTTAGGAACTGGAGCTTTTTTGTGTGTATTTTTTGTTTAGCCTTTAACACTGCCATAATGTACAAGATTTTCATACTGTATGAAAGCAGACCAAAGGGACTGGGTATTCTGACATTGAGCCCATATGGAAAAACTGTCCTTTTGATCACGTTAAAAAAAAAAATGCAGTTGCATATGGGCTATGTATTTCCAAAATACCCTATAGGGTATTGGGATTTTTTGTGTGTTTCACTTTTTGTTTCAATATTCTCTTGTCCCAGATCTCCAAGATGCCCAGGTCAAAGGTTGCAAGAATTCAGAAGTTAAAGAAGAAATCCCTCTTGAAAACCCGTGCTAGAAATATAAAGAAAATGCCTGTACAGGTTATAGTTATATTTTCATAGTCATAATAGTAGTACTGCAAATAAATATACATAGTACAAAGTGCATTAACAAAATTAAATGCATACAATTATTTATATTCCAGTTTGGTCATTACTCTGTTATTATAACCAAAGTCTTAGAAAGTGACGGCAGATAAGAGCCACATGGCCCATCTAGTCTGCCCATTTGTTTATTGAAAACTATACTGACCCTAGACCCTATTTACCCTCAATTTGGTTTACAATTTAGGATACCCTTATATTTATCCCAAGCATGTTTAAATTGTTCTACTGTATTGGCCTCAACCACCTCAGATGGGAGGCTATTCCACTTATCTATCACCCTTTCAGAGTGAATGGGTATCTTTAGATCACATGAACCGTAGTCACATGGCGACTCAATGCAAACTAGTAGTCGAAAATTATTCCTGTTTGATTGTTTGATTCTCTCTGTTATGCTATATGAAGCCTATTATGAAAATATCTGTTCTCCATTAATTTGAATGCCCCCCTTTACTATTCTTTATAGCTAACCCATTGAAATAAATGGGTCCATTAAGTTTTACTTGTGCTGCTGGAAAGGAGAGTCATGTCGACAATCTGCTTTTGATCATTTATCTGTGTAAAATATAAATATATTTAAAAATAATTTTGGTCTAGACAAATAGCATTACAAGACAATCAACTGCTCTGTGTTTTGGATTTGTATTATACATATGCAATATACATTTTATTTTTTAAGACTCCTGCAGATTTCAAGCAAATTGCTGTATATTTTTCAAAGGAAGAATGGTTATATTTAGGAGAAAAACAGAAGAAGCTCTATCGACAAGTAATGATGGATAATTATCATACCATTTGTGATTTAGGTATGTGCAATGACGGTGGTATTAGGGGAGTAACTGCAAATTAATGTTTAAGAAAGTTAGTAGCACGAGTGTGCGTCCCCGTTGCGAACGGCCCTATTTCGATAGAGATGAAAGGTAAGCAACCCCACTGCCTAACCCTAAATCACCCCTCTCCGCAGCCTAACCCTAAGTCTCCCCACCCCCGGCAGCCTAACAGCAAATACTCCATAAGCCTAAGTCCCTGGAGAGGGTTACTCACCTCCCTGGTGGTCCAGCAGAGGCTCTGACAAAAATGAATGGGTGAGTATGCCAATCGCATACTCAGTCATAAAATAACATTTCTGCGATGGTTCTCATTTCAAATAGGGATAGCCGAAAAACATCTTTCAGCTGTCACTATTTCACTATGTGATACATCGCTAGGGACTTGCAACGGAGTAGCACTTGTGTCTCACAGCGCTGAGGTCATGAGTTTGATTCCTGGAATAGGGCTTATCTGTGTGGAGTGTGTATGTTTTCCCTGTGTCTGTGTGGGTTTCCTCCCACACTCCAATAACATTCTGGTAGGTTAATTGGCTGCTGAATAAATTAGTCTTACTGTGTGTGTGTGTCTGTTTTAGGGAACTTAGTATGTAGCTCTAATGGGGCAGGGACTGATGTGAATGTTACATATTCTCTGTAAAGCGCCACATAATCTAATAGCGCTATATAAAAACCTGTTCATAATAATAATAAATCTTAATTGAGAAACGCTGTCCTATAACTTGCCATGTGTGATTTGAGTTTAGTCTCTGTGTAAAGCTTGTATTTTTTATAAACATTAATTAACATAAATGTGATGCTTTTTTGGCTTTTCAATTTTTGATTACATACTTAATGTGTTTTTTTATTTTTTTCAAGGCTACAAGCGTAAAAAACCCAGGCTAATATTAAGCATTGAACGAGGCCTAGACCCATGTGTTACTGTCACTAAAAGAAAAGCCAAGTCACTGGGTAAGTTTAATGATGAGGGGAAAGTTAATGTGTAAACTTAAGCTGTCCTTTTTGTGTAGGCAACAATCAAGTAAGCAAATTAACTGCCATTAGTAGGCCTACAGCACTAAGCTCGCCATGGAGAGCGACAAGGCTTTCAGCCAATCAGATCTTAGAATATATAGTAAGACTATGCTGCTCCTTTTAATACAGAAAAAAGCAGTCACAGAAAATATTTTTTGTAGCTTACAGTAGAAGGTGTGAACTTCTGCTGGTATAATGGAACACTACAGCCACCAGCTGGACACTAGAATATGCCATTTGTGTACCGTGGAAAATACCGGTTGCAGTCCCTGCTCCGATGGGCTGATTTTAAAAATAAAGATAGGCGAAAGTTCCTTTGTGGAGGATTAGGGTCAGGCTGCGGGGAGGGGGGTCTTAGAGATTATAGAGAATGGAGTATTAGGCTAGGGAGAAGGGAGGGTAAAAGTCAGGCTGCAGGGAAAGGAGGGTTAGGGTAATGGAAGGGGAGGGTTAGGGTTAAAATTAGGGAAAGGGTTGGGGTAGTTTTTAGACTTGCCTATCAGAGCACCATGTTTGGTGTTCTGGGGATCGATTGCTATGTATCATCGAGGCAGACACAATCGATATCCCAGCCAGTTCGAAATTGGCTGAGAGAGAACTGCCCTATCGAAATAGGGCCCTTCTTAGCAGGGACCCACACCCGGAAAATACACATTACTTTTTTAATATGCTATGTAATAGAATGCAAAGATGCTGGGTAAATGAGGCAGGCACTTGAGGTTATTTTCTAAAAGAACATATGGTCACTGTTGGTTCATGCTGGCAAACATTGCTACATGTTGGAGAGAGAGAAATATATGAAAACCGTTTTATTGAAATGCCGACAAAACAGTTCTAAAAGGCTCTTGCCTGCTCTGATTAGGGTTGGCACAGGGTGGCAGGGAGCTGGCCACGATTATTGACCAGTTTGGCCACAATGGTTTCACCCTTGTATACGCCACAGCAAATCATTTTCCTTGCAGATCGCATAGTGTGTGACCAGCTTTAGAAAGAAGAAAAAAAGTCAGTATACATGTATTTTTATGCACACTGAATTTGAACTGTGTTAAACATGTGTATAATAATATTGCACCCCTGCTGTAAATGTCTACAGGTATAAACCACTTGAGTTGTATATAACATTCTGTTTACTGCATTGTGCTTTGGTTTGATTGCTGAGCTACTCATTGGGTCTGATCCAGAGGTGTACTGACGCAACACTTCTCCGCTTGGTTTACTACTGCGCATGCTCCGATCTGAAGAGCTCACAGTCACAGTCGACTCAGATCAGAATGCAATTCGGTTAGCGGTGGCTTGCGTTCCGAGGGGCGTGTGGAAGTAAACGGGGCATATTCGAAGTAAACTAAGAACGTGCCCAAAAGCACCCAATTCGGTCAGAACGAGAGATTTAAAAAAGATTGTTAAATTCAAAACATTTGCACCAGACCCAGGTCTTGTCCAGAGGGCTGACAGTTCATTAATAATTTGACCTTTCAGTTAAGATGTGACACTTCGAGCACATTACAAAGTGTTACAAAGCAAAGACACTGTACGGTCCATACAGTAGTTTAAATGTGTGCATATTGCAACTGAAGTGTTAGGGCTACTCAGAACATTTTATTTACAGTTTAACCACTTGCAACACTTCTCTCGTGCAACGCGTTTGACCACATAGCTGCTTTGAACTGCTGTGCGCCCGTAAGCTACATGCCATAATTGCTTGCATTTCAAATGACATTGCTGTGTGCGCTTTTGGTTTGCACACAGCCCGTACTGCTTTATCAAATGCTTCTACGATGCGCGCCAGTTTGCGTTTCCCTCTGGATCAGGCATCGAGACTTAAGGTAATTTTACCTATGCAAGTGTGCCTAAGTTACGCACCACTAATGATAATGCCCTCCCCCTGGCACTCCCCTCACATACGTAACTTAGCCGACTTGCATATTTAGAACCCTGCCTTAACTTTTCCTTGCGTATCCCTGGTTGTATCTATCGCCTGTCATACGTTGCCTAACCCAGCCCATACTGTACCGTTTAAATGGCTCCCTCCGTCCTCAATGTGGCAAATCGCCTTTCATATGGACGTTATGTCCTATGAAACTTATGATCAGAGTTATGATGAGAAACTTCTGCCGCACGCATGTTCCATGTGTTCCCGTTGACACCTTTACTCATGCCGCATGCGTAAATTCGCTGTCTGGATCAGGCCCATTGACTCTGATATCAGTAATCTACAGTAGGGACTGGAATAAACTTCTTATTCTTATTTTTTTTTTTTTCAGTGATAGTATTTTGACTGATATACTTTTTGGTTGACCAGGTAATCACAGTGTATGCCTTTGTAGATGCCTCCAGATGCCCAAAAGATGAGCTGTATACAACCTTGTTTACCCCTGATGGGTTGGCTATGGAAGGTATACAGTTAAGGGATGACTTGGAAGAAGATATTACAATCCCTTTTAAAGTGTATGGAGGACTTTCCATCAAACGGCAGTACAACTTCCGAGACCGTGTCCCCGTGGAGTACTCTGAATTTTTTGAGGATGAAATTAAAGAATATAAACCTCACAAGAGCTTGCCCGTTAAGACCAGTTCTAGAAAATGGGAGCCCAAGGAACTTGGACCATTTGCTTGCTCTGAATGCGGTAAAAGGTATAGGCAAAAACCAACACTGGTCAAACACCAAAAGGTACATACCGGAATTTCACTCTTTGTCTGTTTAAAGTGTGATAAATGCTTCACACAAAGATCTAATCTCATAAGACACGAGAAGACTCACACCGTGGACAGACCTTTTGCCTGTCCCGATTGTGGGAAAAGCTTCACCGATGGCTCAACATTACGTAAACACCAGAGAATTCACACGGGTGAAAAGCCGTATAAGTGTTCCGAATGTGGTAAAACCTTCAGCATTAGCACATACCTCATTGTCCACCAGAGGATTCACACAGGAGAGAAACCTTATGTATGCGAGGACTGTGGCAAAAGCTTTTCCCAAAGTTCTCAACTCATTACTCACAAAAGAATACATACAGGTATTAAACCGTATGCTTGCGGTGATTGTGGCAAGAGTTTTACCTCTAGTTCACACCTTATTACACACCAGCGAACTCACACTGGAGAAAGGCCATATCCTTGCTTGGAATGTGGGAAGGCCTTCAAGCACAGCACCCACCTAGTTCTGCATAAACGTAAACACACTGGGGAGAGACCTTTTGGCTGTACTAAATGCCCACGGAGATTTTCCCAGAGGCCTCAGCTTCTTAAACATCTGCAAAAATGTCATCCTAATGACTGGCCTTCATAAATCTCTTGATATACTTGATAACGACTGTATTGACAATGTCACAATCTTACTACATGTGGTATAAAAGGAATTTTTGGTTTGTACAAGGTGTATGCAGTAATTCTTGTTGTTTTATGAAATCAAATCATAACGTTTCAGTAATCTCACAATGACATTAAATGATTGCCATACACATTACAGTAGATCCACCGTTTCCTTACATACGTTTCATTGGGTGAGATGCAAAACAAATTAGGTGGGTTCTCTGGGCCAAAAGGCAGTTTTCAATTCCGCTTTAGACAGAAATGTTCCCAAGGATGCTATTTCTTGTCTAAGTTTGAGACTTCCTCCTCTATTCCAGCTTTCTTCACTGCTTATATGAATGCCAAACATACCATAAATTAAAAACAATGATTGGCACATTGGAATGGATTCCCAATTCTAAACAACAGGGTGCTTACACAATGTGTAAGTACCTAGTGCTAGTGTTCTGCGTATGTGCAAACATGGGGCCTGATCCAGACTTAAGATCTTTTTAGTGTGACGCACTACTAAGGAAAATTCCCACCCCCTGGCACTCCCCTCTAACGTACGTAACTAGCTGACTTACATGTTCAGAATCCTGCCATAACATTTCCTTCCGTATTACTGGTTATACCCAGTTTATACTGTACTATTTAAATGCCTCCCTCCGCCCCCAACAATACGTATATTCGGCTTGAATCAGAGTTACGATGGGTAACATCTGCCACGTTCCCAAAGCCAGACTTGCGCATGCCTCATGCATAAATTGGCTGTCGTTATTAAGTCTGGATCAAACCCATTGTGATTACGCATTGTAACGAACTACGAGCGGTTCTGTATTGCGCTTAGTAACCCCTATGGCAGGCGTGACGGCCGCCATTCATACAGCCTGTGCTCCTATTGGGTGTGGGAGGTATTCCAGTTGTACAGTAAGGGCTTGGCTTAGCCCAGGGTTTAAATCCTGGTTAAACCATTAAGTCAAATGTTTTTCTTTTGGTGTGACTAAACGTGGGTTTATATTCTAAATATTTAATGGTGGTATCATGCCCAGTGCTAACTCCTTATTTTTGTGTGTGTGTTTTTGTGAAAAATGCATTTATTTATTAACAGGTTATTATATAGCTCTACAAGACTACGCAGCGCTTTACAAACAATATTTCACATTCACATCAGTCCCTGCCCGAGTGGAGCTACATCGTAAGGTTCCTAACACATACATACACACACACAGTCATTAGGGATAATTTATTCGGCAGGCAATTAACCTATCTGCATGTTTTTGGAGTGTGGGAGGAAACCGGAGCACCCGGAGGAAACCCACACAGACACGGGGAGAACTAACAAACTCCACACAGATCAGCTAACAAACAAGGTTTTATCTGTTTATACCTAGAAAGAACTCCTGCTGCCTCACTACATACACTTGTGGAATCCAAAAACCACAGAAACGAAGTCTAAACAAAAAACAGTATTTTAGTATGTATGTGTGGCGCTAGAGACATTGGGCCTGATCCAGACCTACGCCCGCCATCGCTAGGACGGCGGGCGAAAGCGTAAGATCGGCTGAAAACCCGATCTGCGCATGCACCGGGCAGATGTTGCCCGGCGTTACTACGGCAACGCCCGATCGTGGATCGGGCGTCCGTAGGGACGCTGGAGGGGACGTCCCCCAGCGTCCCTACGTTCAGGTTAGTGTAGGTGGGCAGGGGGATCTAGTTTAATGAGGGTGGGAGAACGGGCTAGGCGGCCTTCCTTACGCCGGCTGAAGTTAGGATAGCCTTCACCCGGCGTAAGGAAGGGGCCATACGCCCGCACAGGGGGAGTGTCAGGGAAAGTGAACGCCGATACGCTGTGCTTTAGTAAGCACAGCGCATCGTCGTAGGTCTGGATCAGGCCCAATATTCCAAATACTAATCAAATAAGAGATAATAAATACAAGTCCAATTACAAATCTCAATACAGTATATAAAGGTTCAATGGAACACCAAAGGTCCTAGGTTAAGTATATTACTCTCTGATGTACTCACAGTTCCCAATGAATTAATAAGTTCCCTCTACTGAACGATAGACAGATTTTTTCCTGGAAATGAACTTTCACTCCTGGTTGTCGTTTTTTTTCTCTATTTATAAAGTCTTGGTTGTTATGCTCTTATGTCCATTCATCCGTGGATTGATGATCTTAGTTCCTTGTACCGCTTTCCAGTTATATATGGGGGTAATAACAAAGAGCACTAATAGTGCATTATCCTCAGTAATATCTTATAGAATAGAACAGTGATTCCCAAACTGTGCACCGCGGCTCCCAGGGATGCCGCGACGCTCTCACTGGGGTGCCTCGGTATGTTTCTATTTCCTATTGTATTCTATTGTATTTTTGTCTTGAAAAAAATATGGAGACCCTAAGGGTGCCTCGAACTGAGAAAGTTTGGGAACCACTGGAATAGAAGCTACATTTAAATGGATATTTCAACGCCTGTATTCCGCTACTCAGGTCTCCAACAAGTTTCTCTCTCCTTTCATGTTGACTTCTGTTTTAGGTTTGTTGTTGTGAAGTACACGTGCTGTTTTTACGAGTCCAGTGTTCCAAGGCTTTAGTTTCTGTATTGTGCGCACCACTCTCCCATAAATATGGAGGAACTAATGAAAAGCACTAATAGTGCATTATCTTCTGGGATAGATAGGAGAATAAGTAGTAGTACACTCACGTTTAGTTGATTGTTTATGCGCCTTTAGATATTTGTTAGTTCCTCCAGAACACAGATAAGACCTAGTCCAGGAATTGAACTCGTGACTTCAGCACTGAGACACAAGTGCTACTCACTGAGCTACCGTACTGCCCCATTTTTTGCATTTTCCATTATATATTATTACTATTCAGTATTATTATATTATAAGTATTATCTTATTCTTATTTTTGATATCATCTTTCTCTGGGTGTACTCTGTATTTTTTTTTTATATGTTTTAGTCCATCTACAAATATTCAGATGTAACAGTAAGCAGTAAAAAAAATAGGTTTTATGGAAAAATGTCAAATATATCATTATCTAAGCCTAATAACTTTGAAAGGATTCTGTTAGAAAGTATTAGAGTATCAAGAGTTCTAATATATACACTACTAATATTTCACAGTATTAATATAATAAGCAGGATTCTTTATTTTTTTTATGTGAAATTTTATGCAATCCCAAAAAAATGGTTTAAACAAAAAAAAAAGTGTTGTTTTTTTTCATAACAGCTTTTTTTTTCCATCCTTAGCTCAGCCTTTACATACGATGCTACATTACAAACGAGCCCCTTACGCACGGGTTGTGTACATAAAGTGGTTTTTACTTGTAGGGAAGAAAGTTAGTTATCAAATATACTGTAATATTATATGATAATTGTATGTTTTAAAACTATAAAATTAAGGTGATCACGTCACCTAGGTTGGTGATAATATGATAAATATATAATAAGCAGCTGTTGGTGGGGAGAGTCTTACCCACTCTCCCAAAAAACTGAAGAAACAAGAGAAATAAACCACAGCTCTGAGCCTGGGATAAGGCTAGAATGACTAAAAAAGTATGTGAAGTTCACCAGTATTGAAAAGATACCGAGCAGTGATAAAAAGAATTATTTAATGCAAAAAGAAATAAACACAACCATAAACATCAATAATATAAAAAAACATAAAATTGTGCACAGCGGGAAGACGATATAGGTTGGATCCAGCCTTTACAAGTGAATCCCTCTTATGTATAGACTTCATATGTAAAATCCAGGGACCCTACATTAAAACATCTGCTCTGTCCTCATTTAAAAGCATGTGGTTTGTAGCTTAGAACGGCTGATATGCGACGAACCACAGTGGTGACGGAAATGTTATTGTAAGATGTTTCCAGGGAGAAAGTGTGACAGTGCCTGGAGAATCTCCAAAGATCTAACAGTGACGGGTAAGCATTCCCTAACCTTAACTCACCTTGTGCCACAACCTAACCCTAACCTTCCCATCCCAGTCTAACTCTAAGCTATCCGCTATTGGGAAGAGATAATTGTCGAATTAGAGACGTTTTTACGTACTCCCCATTCCCAGTAGGAATTTTTGTTTTCAGATTATTTCTGTATTAGTGGCAGAAATCAACTGTGTGCATCCCCAATTGAATAGGGATGGCACAGAAATCTGCATAGTAGGGAGAGCCTTGGCACACTCACTGTACTTGTTACATATAGATGTGACCACTTACACCTTTACATTGGTGCTTTTTTCACAATATGGGACCAGATCCAGATTTAGGAACGTTAAGCCACTTATGCGCGCAAGTTGTGCTAGCGTACAGAACTTGGTTATGCTTCCTCTCCACCCACTAAAGTGGGCGAAGGGAAGCATGAAAATTGTGCGCTGATCTGCACACTTTAGTTAAGGCAGGCTTAAGCTGCCATAAAGTATGCACAAGAGGGGAGTGGCAGGAGGTGTTCACTGCACTTTCTCTGTGGGACGGACAGAGTCCTGCACGTACGGAAAGTTTGCGGGATACTGTTAAGTATATTTACTCCCATTTAGTTGTATTTGGGACTCCAACTGAGTGTGTTTAATGGACTCCAGCTTAGTGTGTTGAGTGACACATTTATACACATAAAGGTAGCTTCCAGGCTGAAACCTATGTTACTGATTTTTAGGAAGCTCCCATTGTGTGTATTAATGGGTGACGTCCATTCCATTGATTGTGCTCAGCAGGAGTCCCGATTACTATTAAATGTTGAGTAAAGACACTTTTTATTGTTCTCAAACTATCATCTTTCCCATGTGGGCTTTTCTCGTTTGGTGAAAGGTGTATCTGGTCACATCTGTACTTTCCCTTCACACATCTTAGAACAAATGATCCCAGGATGGATTTCTGGATCCAGAGAATTGAAATTTCCTTTTTATAGATCTGGATCTAGTTCTGCATTGGAGACTTTGGATAGTGTTTGGGGATGTGATTTTCCGGTCTGAAGTTCTGAATTTTGACCGTGAACAGTTTAGCACTAAAACGAAGTGACCGCTGTCTAATCGAGGATTGTAATGCTTACATGTTTGTTTGGCATTACAATTACCCTGACACTACATTGCCATTACAAGTCCTTACCGTGTATGGCCCGCGTTAGTCTGTATGGATAATCATAGCTCTAAATAATCAGTAGACTATCCGCAAACATGGGATGCAGTTGCCGGTACGAATGGTCGGTTTTTAGCAATGATACAACTGAAATATTAATTTTGGCTGTATCATTGCTGTCAGCTTCTACATTTTGGAATGAGTACCATGTTGATTGGTCTTATTTCAAAAAGGTACCCATTCTAGTTAGGGTTAGGATTTGGCTCTGGAGAGGGGATGGTAAAGGTTATTGTCCGGGAGAGGGGATGGTAAAGGTTATTGTCCGGGACAAGGAAGGTTAGGTTTAGGGATAGTCTGCGGGGAGGAGAGGGATAAGGTTTGGCTGCAGGATAAGGATGGTTAGGGTATGGCTTAGGGACATAGATGATTAAGTTTAGGAAGATAGAAGGGGAGGGTTAGGTGAAAATACTACCGATCGCTGTCTTGATAAGATCCCTGATGGCGGTTGCAATCTCAAAATATGTGTCGCAAAGCGACATAATATCGACCCAGCAAACATATACCATGGTTTCATATAAAATTATGGTCGTGTCCTGACTCTTGGTGCGAGCGGACGTGTAGCGCCAGAGCTCCACTGTTTTGGGGCCAAAATTTGACTTTTCCTCTCCCTACCTTAGTCTCACCCTTCCTAAAACTATCCCTACACTCCCCTTCTACCCACCGCTGGTCCCCGGCTGTCTTGCTGGGCAGTCCGGCGCTATTTCCCCAGTGCGGCCTTACTGCGTGGTGATCTGAGCAAGATTTCCTCTCCCTGGCTCCACTACCTCCGGGAGAGGTTCCCAGATCCGCGGTGACGTTTAGCCCTGCGTGGCTGGCGGGACCCCTGAGCGGGGATTTTGCAGACTCCCCGCTGTCTGAAGCCTTTCCTGAGGCGCCGGCGGGTGGCTTGTGGTTCCAGATACGGAGGGAGAGGATCGCAGAGGCCTGAAGACCTCCTGACCTGGTGCATTCAACGGCGCTGCTGGACTCCTGAGATAGGCTGGACCTGCCTGGATGCCGCAGCATCGGGGAAACATTTGAGGTTAGACGGGTCCCTAGCTTTAACTTTCTGCTGCAAGCAAGAAATAGGCCATTTTGCTGTGAAGATTGCTGCTTTAGCTCTTAACAGTGTGGGTAGCTGTCATTATGCCTTCTGACCACAGGAGGGAGCTCGTACACCATCTAAGCAGCCTGTTCTGACTGACTCCCTTATCTCAGATAAATGGTGTACCGTGTAACAAACCTCACCTCAAGCAGCTGATTCAGGCAAAGTGCACCCAACTAAATAAACAGAGGCCGGTTTCGCAAAAGCTGGGTGAAATAAGTGAAACAAACTAGTCAAAGACTCTGTTCACAACCAGGAGTGGGGCCAGTACGTTTTGCACAAGTGTGGATACTAGACTGAAGACCCTGATTAACCCTATAATTGCCTACGCACCCGTCATGTAACCAGACATAGTGATACCCCTGGGATGGTCCTCCATATGATCTGCTAACTCAAACAGACCGTGACTTTGGACTGATACCACTTAATTATTTACCTACTCTATAAACCTACTTCTTGTACCCAGGCTCATTGGACACCTAATATGCCTCCAAAGAAGCTCAAGCCCTCTCCTCTTCAGCCACCTGTATGCTTTTCGGGTCGATCTCCTCTTTCGCAGGTGTCCCAGAAAAACCCGCCAAAAGGAGGTCTTAACCCGCCCCCTGAACAACAGGCTCCGCAATCTCCCCCTCAATCTGCGGACGTCCTAACTCTGAAGCTCCTCTGACAGTTAAGGCGATGCACCACATGCTGTTGGCGCTCCGTGCCGACATTAATTCAGATATTACAACATCTCTTAAGGAAATCAGCAGAAATCAGCGACCTGGGGGACAGTACTGACCACCTGGAAAACAAGATGGGGGAGATAGTCCAATCGCACAATGGGTTGATTGATTCACCCAATGCTCTTCAGAAAGAAGTGGACGCTCTTAGACTCAAAGTAGTGGATCTGGAAGATCGTGCACGCCGGAATAATCTCAAAATTCGTGGGATTCCTGAGGCAATTACAAATAGTGAGCTTTCAGCCTATACAAACGGCATATTCCGTAAACTTCTACCAGATGCCCCAGACAGAAATCTCCTAATAGACAGGATCCATCGACTGCCTAAGTCCGCCTTAGCACCTCCTTCTCAACCTCAAGACACCTTGCTGAGACTACATTTTTTCCATACCAAAGAAAATGTTCTCTGAGTTGCTAGGAATGTCGAAGATTCGGACCTACTGAGTGACCTACAGATATTCCCTGATTTATTGACGGCGACCCTTAATCGCAGAAGAGAGCTTTGGCCTATCACCACCGCCCTCCGTGCCCATGGCATTCCTTATAGGTGGGGATTTCCTGTTAAACTCTTGGTGTGACACTCCAACAGCCTCCATACAATTTCTTCTGTTGAGGAAGGCCTGCCGCTTCTCTCCACCTGGAATGTCACGGTTCAAGTTCCCAATTCTGGTTGTTCATCTTCGATTCGGCCGGACTGGACTAGATTGAAGGGACTCAGTAGTAGGTTGTGAGTGAACTCTTTCACGTACTAAGTTATGTTTCTTATTTTGTCTTGTCTGACAAGATGTTCAGAACTGCTTGAGTATTATTCTTTTTTACGATCATTAGTAAGGAGGAGATTCAGGGTTATACATTTGTCCTACCTCTATGCAATTGTTTTCTTTTTTTGTGAACCCTTTGTCTGTAGCTATTGTGATTGAGGGTAAAAGTGTGCTAAGGTTTAGTTCGCCCATAGCTACTGAATTCTTTAGAGTTGCTAGTTAAACCTAGTTAAGCACCCGGTTGAAATGGGTTTAAAAATGTAAAAAGTTAATTCTGGTTGAATATGAGCTACTTAGTGGTATTTTCATCACTTGTCTAAGTTTGACATTGAATGCTACCCTATATGTTCTAGGGAGGGAACCCGCCCCCACGATGTGGTGTCACACGGCCCTTTGTGGCACCCACCTCAGCCCGATATACTGGGCTTGTTTGGTTTTTTGTCTCCTTTGTATTTCCCTAATTTTTCTTCCCCCGATATTTTTCCCCCTTTCTTTTTTCCAATTTTTGTCTTCCCTACTTGTACAAGACAAACCCCCCGATTCTTCCTTTTCCAACCGAGGATACTTCCCAATAACTTTCTCATATGGGTATTGCTAATGGTTCTTTATAAAACTTCTAGTCTAGGACAATATGGTTAAGTTTTTTTCTCTAAATGTTAAAGGTTTGAACAATCCTGCCAAAAGACGTTTAGCTCTAGCATCCTTTCACTCCCATGGAGCATATGTCATTGCCCTCCAGGAGACCCATTTTTCCGCTAGAGGCCCACCAACTTTTAAGAACCATAGATTTCCCTCCTGCTACACGGCT
This sequence comes from Limnodynastes dumerilii, assembly GCA_011038615.1. Taxonomy (NCBI): domain Eukaryota; kingdom Metazoa; phylum Chordata; class Amphibia; order Anura; family Limnodynastidae; genus Limnodynastes; species Limnodynastes dumerilii. The sequence goes on along the minus strand of WWET01002638.1, from coordinate 74,734 downwards.
AATGGCCCTTTCAATAAAAATGGAGTGGCAATCTTAATTCACGTGCGGGTCCAATTTCAGTTAATCTCACAAACCACTGATAAAAAAGGGGCGATATGTTATTTTAGTTGGAACCATGTACTCTCAGGTGGTCATTATTATCTCCCTGTACGCGCCAAATATGCATCAACTCCCCTTTCTTAGGTCTCTATTTGAATGAATCCAAGAGGTAACTAGGGGTCGCCTTATTATTATGGGTGACTTTAATATAGCCCCGGAACCCTAAACTAGATAGATCTGAAATAATTCAAGGGAGCTCTAGAGCAAAAGATCCCTCCTCCATTGCATTCATTAAACTACTATATGAGTTTGAACTATTTGATGCTTGGAGGGTATTGCATCTCGGCCATAGAGACTACTCTTTCTTCTCAGCCCCCCACAATACTTACTCTCGAATTGATCTCATACTCACAGACAAATGGACTCGGGTCCATTTAGGGTTTGGTCTGATCATGCCCTGATAGTTTTCGTGTGGGACTCCTTTAAATGTAGAACACCGCCCCACCCATGGAGATTCCCAAACTACTTAATCAATGATCTCCCTGCCAAACCGGAGCTCGCTGATGCTATCTCTGACTATCTCCAACACAATACTCCTGGCCAGACTAGCCATATCAATCATTGGTGTGCTCTTAAAGCTGTATTGAGAGGAGTTGCTATAAAAATTGGGGCTAGAATTCACCGTCAGAACTCCTTCACTCACTCTGGGTTGATGGTGAGGTTCTCTTGTTTGGAAATGGCGTATAAATTTTCACCCAACTCTCAAATCCAGCTAGAATTAGAAGCGACTCGTAGAGATCTATTAAAAGTAATGACCATCCGCTCTCAAGTGGCTTTTGAAAAGCTAAAACAATGTTTTTATTCCTCAGCTAATAGAGCTTAGAGCCTGCCAGGCCTCTACTCGAGTTAAGCATTTGGTTACACCTAAGGGAAACAAAATTATCAACCCTCTCCACATCGCCAACCATTTTGCTGAGTATTACTCTCATCTATACAATTTAGATAAGGACGTCAAGGACGTTTTCCAACCAACTACCGAAACGATTGACTCCTTTTTGTCAGACATCACACTACCATGCATATCGGAGGAGGACCTGTCGGTATTGAACTCTCATGGACACTTCAAGAAGTAGCATTAGTTATTAAATCTCTCCCCAAAGGGAAAGCCACAGGTCCTGACGGCTTTACCGCAGATTTTTATAAAACTTATGAGGACCGTGTAGCCCCACTGTTGATGGATCTATTTAACAGGAATTGCTGATGGAGGTACTTTCCTTTCAGAAATGCTAGCGTCTCAAGTTATTATCATCCCTAAACCAGGTAAAGACCCCTCGGCTTCACAGAATTATAGACCTATTGCTCTTTTAAATGTAGATTTAAAGATTTATGCAAAATTACTAGCAAACAGAATCGTCCCCCTTTTGCCGTCTTTAATAAACCCTGATCAAGTGGAATTTATCTTGGATAGGCAGGCATCTGATGCTACCAGAAGAGTCTTGGATATTGTGGAATTATTAAATATTAAAGGGTATCAGGGACTTCTCCTATCGTTAGATGCAGAGAAGGCCTTTGATCGCTTACATTGGGTCTACATGCGTCAGGTCCTCCTCAAATTTGGCTTTAAGGGTTCCATTTTACATTCTATTTTGGTGCTATACTCATTGCCTAATGCCCGTATCTTTTGTAATGGGTTCCTCTCAGATATCTTTCCAATAACCAATGGCACGCGTCAGGGATGCCCTCTTTCACCATTGATCTTTGCCATGGCTATGGAACCCCTAGCAGAAAAAATCCGTAGTACATCCACATTTCCAGGCTTCCAATTTGGTACAACTCTACATAAAATCTGTCTTTTTGCAGATGACGTTTTATTATTTGTGTCCAACCCACTGTCCTCTTTACCTGCTCTGCATACTATTCTGACAGAGTTTTCTCAGGCCTCCTTATACAAATTAAATATTTCTAAAACTGAAGCCCTCCCTATCAACTTGCCCCCTGCAACAATTAAGCAACTTACCTCCTCCTATCCGTATGTCTGGAAGAAGGAGTCTCTCTCCTGTCTAGGAATTCAGATCCCATCTTCCATAGCTAACATTTTTTAGGTCAATTATGTTCCTTTGCTCTCACGCCTCTCTACTCTCACTGGAGGATGGATACGTCATGAGATCTCTTGGTTAGGCCGCATAGCTGCCTTCAAAATGACTATTCTACCAAAAATTATGTATTTTTTTAGAACTATCCCCTATACTCTCCCTACTAAATTAATCAATAAATTATGCACTCTTATGACGTCGTATGTTTGGCGTAAACGGCCTCCTAGGATAGCGTCATCTAGACTATCACTGCCTAAGAAGGCTGGCGGAGTCCTACTTCCAGACTTAGCCCGTTACCAACAGGCATGCCTACTGGCTCAGTTAAAGGATTTGTCCCTACCTGGAGGCTTTAAGGTTTGGGTTGATCTCGAACGCTCTATTAACACATTTTTTCCGTTAGCTGACCTCCTATGGACACCTTACCCATTAAGACCTCCTGGCTCTCCTCCCCTTCTTAGCATTTCTCAGAGACTCAAGATATGGGATAGTTGTGTAGTCGCCAATCGGCTTTTCTCCCTTCCATCTAGCAATCTGTCCCTAACTGCCTTATCTCAGTTAATCCCTGATTCTAGTTTTAAAGGGTGGAACAAACAAGGGATTTTTACACTCTCACAAATCACTCACCCTCATGGGCTCCGCCCTTTTGCTCAATTACAAGAAGAGTTTGGCCTTCCTCATGCGGAACACTATAGATACCTGCAACTCTCACATTGATGGGATACTATAAATCGCAGAGGTAACCCTATCTCACTTCCCCCGGAACCTTTCCTTTCTCAGCTGACTAAATCTACAGGGAAAAAAAGACATATCATTTTGGTACAAAGCCTTGGCTTTGCTGGAGACTTTGTGGGGAGGTTGGAGATATAACCTATATTTTTGGAAGTGCCCTGTTCTCCAACCCTTCTGGAAAGAGGTTGCTGCCTTAATTTCTGATGTTTGCAGAACTGACTTTCCCCTCTCCCCAGAAATTGCCGTTACATTGCTACCCTAAAGATATTACTCTGGACTGTCAATATGTGACTGGCCATATCCTCCTGGCGGCAAAAACCCTTATAGGACAATGTTGGAAGTCCCAGTCCATCCCCTCTATAACTAAACTAATTGCCAAGGTGTAATTTTGTCAGAACATGGAAACTATGGGTATCCCCTATTCCCCCAAACCTATGTCACCATTCATGCTATGAGCCAGCTGGGCCGAGTTCATTTCCAGGTCCTCTCCCTGACACTTTAATTCTTCCTCCATTAGGGGGGAAGCGCCGGAGATTGTGGATTCGGACGCCGAGGAATAGTGTTTATGCAATTGATAGTCGTTGACTTTTTGTCTGTTGGCCTCAGGAGGTAATCCTCGTCTACTTTTTCTTTCCCTCCTCCTTGTATTTCTGTTTCTACTTTTCTCTTTTACTTTTCCTTTCTTATTTCCTTAAAATGTCAAGTTAATTCGTAAAACTGCTACGATAAATAGGTTAGCTCACAACATGATTAGCTACAAATTGACGTAGACCAGGTTAAAGGGGCTTGTTTTCACATGGGCTTATATATTTCGGTCAGAGCTGGCAGCAGGTAATGATTTATGCATTTCTGCCACTGTACCCCGTGATGAAGGTGTTTACTCACTGAAACAGCTGTCGGGTAACGGCTGTGCTATGATCCTGCTCTACTCAGTTCTGCAGTTTGATAAGTATCGCTGGCCGCATTATGTGCTTTACTGATTCAATGTGCTTTCACTCCAGACTTATACCATGTTGCATCCTATAACGCCTTGCTTGGGTGCATGCTTACATGCACTATTAGCAGCATTGTTATTTTTGTTGGTATTTACAACCACTTATTTCTGTAGCTTAATGTATTACGATATTCTTGTGCATTATGCCTGTTTTGTCATTAGGATGCCCTCTGATATGTACAGTCTACAGTAGTTGTGTATGTTTTGCACTTATTGTTTGATGTGGCTATTACTGAGTGCTTTACGCTTACAGCTATCCTTTCTAGCTTTGGATCATGTATAAATCACCTTACTGCCTTCTCCTTTTTGTGTTTTGTACGTTTTTTACTGTTCAATTTCAGGATTGGTTGTGCTGCCAGTAGTAGTGATACTACTTTATTATATATGTATGTATGTATGTATGTATGTATGTATGTGTGTGTATATGTATGTGTGTATGTGTGTGTGTATATGTATGTATGTATGTATGTATGTATGTATGTGTGTGTATATGTATGTGTGTATGTGTGTGTGTATATGTATGTATGTATGTATGTATGTATGTATGTGTGTGTATATGTATGTGTGTATGTGTGTGTGTATATGTATGTATGTATGTATGTATGTATGTATGTGTGTGTATATGTATGTGTGTATGTGTGTGTGTATATGTATGTATGTATGTATGTATGTATGTATGTGTGTGTATATGTATGTGTGTATGTGTGTGTGTATATGTATGTATGTATGTATGTATGTATGTATGTGTGTGTATATGTATGTGTGTATGTGTGTGTGTATATGTATGTATGTATGTATGTATGTATGTATGTGTGTGTATATGTATGTGTGTATGTGTGTGTGTATATGTATGTATGTATGTATGTATGTATGTATGTGTGTGTATATGTATGTGTGTATGTGTGTGTGTATATGTATGTATGTATGTATGTATGTATGTATGTGTGTGTATATGTATGTGTGTATGTGTGTGTGTATATGTATGTATGTATGTATGTATGTATGTATGTGTGTGTATATGTATGTGTGTATGTGTGTGTGTATATGTATGTATGTGTGTGTGTGTATGTATGTGTGTATGCATGTATGTATGTATGTATGTATGTATGTATGAGCGTGTATGTGTGTGTGTGTGTGTGTATATGTATGTGTGTGTGTGTATGTACATTTATGTATGTGTGTATGTATGTATGTATGTATGTATGTATGTGTGTGTGGTGTGTGTGTGTATACACTTATACCAAGGCTTAAAGTTTGAAAATATAGTTTAAAAAGTCTACTTATTGTAAAGAAAAAAGTTGATAACTAAATGCCTTGAGATTCACTCCTGTGGGCTTCGTTCATTAAGCAACTCAAATCCTCAGTGAATTGCTTCTGGCTTTGACTACAAATTTATGGATTCGCACACCTATAAATATAATTTCCATTTTCCATGCTCATCGATGCTGGCTGCAGATATATTAGATGTTATACAGTATATATATTTTTTTTATAATATAATTATTTATACAGACATTTTATTTATACTATTCAAATTGTATTATATTTTGTATGTTTTTGTAAATATATAATTTTGACAAAACCATCAATTGCTGCAAAATGTTATTTGAATCCTTTGGAATAATACAACCTGCTTTCCGTATTTAATATAAGTTTCTATATTACAAGGCAATTTTTCATTAATATTGAATGATAACTGAAGACCATATTATACTGTGCTATCTAATGGGTAAGAAGCAAACTATCAGTGTTTAATATTTAAAGAAACTGAATATATAAAATGACACATTGAAATAACTGCTTTATTTTTTGCAAACTGTTTTTATTGTATTTTTATTTATTTATTTTTGGGGGAGGTTTACACCACCTGACATGTCTGAATATGTTGGCATTGCTGTAAAACACATTAGTCGCAATGATTGACTTTGTCTGCCTGCCACCATATTACATAGTTAAAAGGGAGTAGACAATGGGGCTGATTCAGAGTTTGGGAGTAAGCGCAAAACAGGTTCAAGTGTACAGCTCGGCCAAACCATTTTGCAAAGTAAGGGGTGTTTAATAATTTTAAATCTTTTGCATGCAGGGAAAATTCTTTATTTTTGCACATAGAACTACATACTGCATAGCTTCATGTTCAGTCTAAAAAATAGATTTGGGTTAAGAAACCTCACCTTTCAATTTTAATTCTATTTTCACAATTTAAATTTGCCTCCCCTTGCAGTTCAACATGATATTGCTCAGGTCTACAATTGCACCTTAAAATAGTTGTAAGTGCAGTTCTGAATCAGCCTCCTTGTGTAAATTAGGCAGGTTTAGCCACACGGTGGATTGATTATCCTAACAGTCTGATTTTACAGTCTGTGAAAGTATCAGTGCTACACCTTTAGAAATTTTAAGATAACAGCTGGTGATTTCTGCCACACCTTTGATCAGCATTTATTAAAATCCAATTTGCCAAACTTTACAGTGAATATCGATCTTATCTCCCGATAATGGATGATCAGACTGATAATTGCTTTAGTGTGTAGCTAGGTTTACATATAAATAAAAGTGTTATGGAAAATGACAATTTTTTTTTGCCTAGTGTTTTTTAGCACACCAATTACCGCCATTATGATTCCTTTACATATAATAATAATATATATTACTTTTTTGAATACCCATAATTTAGTTTGAATTTAGGATATCCTTATATTTACCCCAAGCATGATTAAATTGTTACAAACAATATATTTGTAGAAATATTCCACACTGTTAGATTAACCTGCTGCAAACTTATCCCCCTAAGAGATCTACTTAGTACTTTGTCAAAACTTTGTCAAAACTTTAAAAAAACAACTCAGTTGCAGATCGAAATGCGTCAGTGTTAAGGTTTCACTACTCTCCTGGCTTCCTTTCATACATCGGCAGCCTGCTGAGATACCTTAGCTGTCATCTCTTCCCATGAGCCTTTCTGCAGAACCCGGGCTGTTTACATTACTTGTTTAGGACATTTATGTCTGCAGAGTCTGGCACGAGGAAGGGGAGACCTTTGAGCGTGGAGATTTTTTTAACATGTTTTAGCTTGTTTTAAATTTGTCTTAAATATGTGATAAATAAATATGTATTCTTTTAACATTAATACACTAGATTTTCCTTATTTTTGTCTTCTCTCTTTTTTCAAGTGGGACCTGAGTATATGTGGATCATACAGATTTCTGGACCATTACTATTGGAAACTTTTTAACCCCATATTGATTATTGACTCTTGCCTACCTTATCACCTGAATCATATTTAGGCCATATTTCATTAATAAAATGGAGTATTTTTGAGTAAATAGAAGTTTATTTGAGAGAATTTGGTTTGTACAAAATATAA
>WWET01002638.1:57200-67502 GCA_011038615.1 Limnodynastes dumerilii | reverse complement strand
TATATAATATAATATCTTACCACAAATTGGATTCTACAAGCGCAATCTATCCGCCAATTATACTTGTTGAGTCCAACACTGTCTGCACACTCTGGGAGCACCTTACCACATAGACTTGGGTTCCCTAATTCTTAAACAATGTATACATCAAGTTTAGATAAAAAGTAATAATAAAACCACGTGAGAACTGTCAAGTGGAATGAATTTCCCAGTGTAAGCTCACTTATCTTGTGTATTTATACATTTACAGTCAAGTAAGTTTTCTGCACATTTCCTTTGAGCCTACCACCCTCCAGTTATACGCATGTCGTCGAGTTCTAATACACCTCTTCCTTTGAATAATGCCCCCTTCCTGTAGGTTATACCCCAGGTTATTCCCTGTGATATATGTGAAAGTGCTTTCATATCTCCCTGTCCCTTCTCTGCTCCGAGCTTTACATGTTTACTTTGTCTAGTCTTTCTAGCCCTTCTCTGCTCCAAAAAATACATGTTTAGTTCCATTCATCTTTTTAGCCCTTCTCTGCTCCAAACTATACATGTTAAGTACCACTAGTCTTTGTATATTGTTGTGACACGGGCCCTTCTTTGTATAGTCTCTAATGTATTTATGCCTTTCTGGAGATATTGGATGCAATTTTTTTTTTGTACTAGTACTAATTGAATTAGCTTTTTGCTCACAAATACTAAACACAGATTAGATTAGATTTGCTCTTTTTCATTTGCTTTTACTTCCAACTCTGGATGATCCCCACTGTGTGATTAATCAGGACACATTGGACACTGCAATTTTCAGGTTCCAGGAGAGGCTACTACTCCATTAAAATTTCATTTTGTTATTTCCTTCTATGTGTTGACTCCCCAGACTGACAGTTTATTAATGTAATAACTATGGACCAGAACCATATGTAAATACAGAGCATGTGCATTCTGCAGACTTCCCCAGGATCCAGGTTTCAGAGCTGAAAGATGTTTTCGATGTTGGGGCTGGACGCATAGTGGGAGGGGGTAGACATTTGATTTTTTCTTTAAGTACTTGGTTAAGCCCTTCCTTCTGATTTCCATTTCTGAAAATATGGGAAATGGGGCAAACGCTTGAATTTTAAGGTAGGGTCCTGGGTTCAGAAGTCCCGTACGTGAGTGGAGGGATCTCCACTTGCATATACGGAAGTTAGGACTGCATGACGATCTGCTATCAGGAGTTCTGGATCCGACCCTATGCCTGCGTTAAGTTCGCAAGATGTCACCTCCTGTAGGTCACCCCTCCTCACACCTGCATGGATATACACTAACTCAAAACTACCTTAAAAGTTCCACGGCATCCTCACTTAAAATGGAAATGTCACTAAAGTCCTCAAAGTACTAGTTACATACCTCTCCCTCTCCCCTCCCAATAGTATAATCTTGCTCTGTGTCACCCACCATTGGAAACACTCCTAGTTTGGGACTCTAGAAGATCCAGTCCTGGGAATACCACGCTTTCGCTAAATGCGGGTGTTTGCTGATCCTAGCGATCAAAAAGTTTCCATTTGTGGAAGTCTGGTTCCGGCCCTATCTTATATTAATGTTATATCATGATGTGTTTTATTAACAACAATTCTTTATCTATTTTCAGAAAGAATTACCAACTGTATAAAAATAAAGGAGTAATGTAGTGCAATCATGGACCTATCAAACCATTCTCTTGTTACTCAATTCATCATTGTAGGGTTTCCTGATTTCAGTGGTGGACAGAGTCTGTTATTTCTCCTGTTGAGTATTATCTATGTCTTCACACTAAGCGGTAACCTTACAGTCATCACTCTTATCTGCAGCCACGCGCAACTTCATGTTCCTCTCTACCTCTTCGTCGCCGTGCTTTCTTTCATGGAAATCTGGTACACAACCGTCACCATCCCTAAAATGCTGATAAACTTGCTGAATGAGAAGGTTATCTCCTTCATTGGGTGTATCTTGCAAATCTACTTTTTTCATTGTTTGGGCACTGCCGAAACTTTTCTTCTAACAGCGATGGCCTATGACCGCTACTTGGCCATATGCAATCCACTAAGGTATCCATCCATTATGACTGTTGCTTCTTGTTTCCAAATGGCAGCTTCTTGCTGGGTCATTGGATTTCTTGGACCTGTAACTCAAATCACCTTGCTCTCTTGTCTTTCCTTCTGTGCCTCGAATAGAGTTGAACACATCTTCTGTGACTTCACTCCACTGATCAAACTGGCTTGTTCGGACACTTCCCTCAATGTCACGGTGAACTTCAGCATTAACTCGTTTTTTTTAGCCGTTGCTTTCACCTGCATCATCCTGTCTTACGTCAAAATAATTTCTACAGTGCTAAAAATAAAGACTTCAGAGGGCAGAAGAAAGGCCTTCTCTACATGTGGAGCTCATCTCACCGTTGTGCTACTTTTTTTCAGTAGTGTGAGCTTTATGTACGTAAGGTTGACCAAACAAACCTCCGCCAACTATGACCGAGTGATGGCTGTGATTTACTCTGTTCTAACGCCAATGTGCAATCCAATCATTTATAGCCTACGGAACCGAGAAATAAGGGAATTGATTAGGAAAAAGTTAATCTGGTTATTTTAGAGTGTTTTATTTTTATGTGTAGTAATCAAAAACCTCTTGACTAATAAACTTTTTATGACGATAGAACATTTCACACATATTTTAACTACTCAAAACTCATAGTTTATTTTTTATCTGTCTATTTTTGCAAAGAAAAAAAATGCATTATATTCTCTCATAGGACCTGATTCACACTTGAGAGTGCGGACAGAACTGCACCTAACTCACTTGTCCAGCTCCTAATCGCCCCCCTCCCCTATTTTTGGGTACCTTATGGCACTTAAGAGTGCCATAGGGCTACCTTATGTTACTATGCGTAGTTTCCTTTTTAAGAAGGAAACTAAGCATGGAAAGTGCCTCTCCCTGCCTCCCCCCCACCCTGCCTGGCTATTCTAAATCCCTTCCCCCTCCCACTTCTAACAAAACACTCCCCAAGGCGCATCTTTCTAACTAAACTACATATGCGTAATATGTCATTTATGCAATCTACATACCAGTTAGGTACGTAGATTGCCTGAGTGCGGTCTTTAAAGACCGCACACAGTAGTTTAGTAAGAAAGAGGCATGCTAATGCTGCCTCGGGGAGTGTTTAGTTAGAAGTGGAAGGGGGGAGGATTTAGATTAGCCGGGAAGGGTGGGGGAGAGAGGCAATGTAAGTGTAGATAAGATAAGGTAGCCCTATGACATTCTTAAGTGCCATATGGTGGGTTAGGGGTTAACGAGTGAGTTAACTCACTCTTAAGTGGGAATATGATTCAATATGAGCTTACTTAAGGCGATTTTCTCCAGATTGTTAGGTAAAATATACAAAAGCTTGCAACCACTTCCGCATTGGCGTGAGAATTCTTTGCAAGCCATCCAGACCCCAGATTTTAAAAACATCAATTTTTTCAGACAGACTGCTGATAGCAGGGCCCAGTTAAAGAATTTTCTATTCAAGCAGAGGGAAATACATACGGATGACTGGATGAATACGTGGAGAGAGCTAACTCCCATCTGCAAACTTAACTTGTGCTGGATCCTAATTTAATAATGGCAGGCGATTCCCGCACATTGCATACGCGCATCGTCTGCCATATGTACTGTGGAATTCTGCATCAGACAACATCTGTCTAATGCAGAATTCCGTACGAGACACACATGGTGGCTGGGTATTGGTATTTAAAGGACTTGGCTAAACCCTTACATACAATTCAGTATTCCGCAGGCACAGAGTTCCATATGGATTACTTAAGGTAGCTCCCAGGGCATGGATATTCATTCCGCATGTAGGAGTGCAGGAGGAGTGTGTACATAATTTCGATACCAAAATCCATTGCGGAGTCTCTCATATGGATTAATCTGGCTCAGGTCCATTGTTCTTATGTCTTAAGAAAAAATGTTATGTAAGAATTATAATCATGTACAATAACTACTGACTAGTATTTTACAATACAAGATTTAGAGCCAGATTTACTAAGCTGCAGGTTTGGAAAAGTGGAGTTGTTGCCTAGAGCAACCAATCAGATTCCAGCTCTCACTTTCCTATTACATAACAGAGAATGTCAGCTAGAATCTGATTGGTTGCCTTTTACCTTTGATATTGCGGGACACATGTATTTTAATGATTTCAATGAAGTAAAGAATTTTAAATGTGATTACACTATGTGGTGCTTATGATTTTATCCTGCATGTACCTGCTGTGATTCCAAGGGTTTTGAAAGACACCATTTACAGGCTGTGCACAAAGAGTGCTTCTGGTACGCATATTTAAATACTACTCTGGCATTTATCTGTCCTGTATAGTGATACCAATAGAGGTGATTGCAATCACATTATACAAGAATATTCTCTCACTGGGTGTGAACTGTTTTATCCCAATATACTACACTATATGTTCCTTTTTTATTCTTTCATTTTTTATTTCTTCCCATGTGTTTATCCCCACCAACATCTCTGTGAAAGGACATACTATTCCTCAAGCTACACTGGATTATTGAACTTTCTACAAGTTTAGTCACAGGCGCTAATACACAGAATATATTTTTACTTTAAATCCATTTAAGACTTAACACACGACCAAGTCTGATCTGTGTTATACAGCAGCCCCTGCAACACCAGGCCAGGACAAACTTGCAAACAACTCTAAACAACTCTAAGGGGTATACTATTGGATGTGCGCTGTTCTATCCTCCTCATTATAAAAATGCTTTAATTATGTTTGTAAATAACAAATTCCCCCCCACTCGCAACCGCAACCTGCACCACCGTTGGAACACATTGGACATTGTTATATTCGATAGTGTCTCATGATCACGGCGCTGGTACCCTGAACACAAAGGCAAGCGTTTTCCAATGCCAGCAACTGAAAGACACCCACTTTGCGGGATTTTGTATTTGGTCCTCGATCTCCCAGTTCAATGGCCTATTATAATTATAGTATAGTATAATACTATTTCTAAAGCATTTCAATAGTTCTTATGATATTTGTCATACAAATTGTCAGGGACATACCGGCAAATATGGGCCTGATTTGCAAGTCCTAACTGCATGTAAGGCCTATTGGTTGCTAGTTGACAGGGCCACATTTTTTGCCGACTGTCTAGAACACTTTCTGTAAAGGAGGCGTCTGCATCACTTATAAAGTAATAAGGCAGCGCTAACAGTTAGGACTATTTGTATGGCTGTACATGCCCCCTGGCAGGGCATGGGTAGTGGTACTCACCCCCTATATGACATCACATGCCGTGATGTCATCTATAGGTAGAGTGCCACGAACCTGCAGTTGTGTTTCACAGCGGACCCATGCATCGACCAACTGATGTGCAGCCCGGTAAAGCTCTCCAGCAACAAATATCGGAAGTAGGATACTGGTGCCAGTGATACTCTCCTCAGCTCTTAAGCAGCAGGTATTGGCAGACTCCCCTCTCTGTCTCTCTTTGGGCCCAGGACAAATATCCCTGCAGTGTCCCCCATTGCGGCCCTGCCCCTTGGCATAGAACATCCTTGCCCACAACCGTTATTGTATAAAGGTTGCATTCTTTTCATTTTAATATTTAAAACAGGATTATTTTAAGACTTTAATTGTCTTTTTATAAAATGTATTTTTTAAATCATATTATTCTTATGATTACATTAAATCATATAATATTCAATCTAATTTTAAAGACCTGTTTAATATTGTTATCTTGATTAATTTTTTTATTTATTTGGGATTAGACCAATTATCTTGAGAGTTAGTCATGTGACTCTGAGACCTTTGTCATTAATTTAATGACACTGTGTTACTAATTTGTCACAAACAATTCCAAATCCCATATGTATTCATTGTTGTAATTACTGCAGCATGATTGACTCACAGGTGTATAAATAATTTGTACCAATTCCTCTGTTCTCTATTGCTGCTGCATTAATGACATCAGATTTATGACTGAACAACCTCACTATTTATAATCTTTCATAGCTGGTAAATCCATTTATCCATGGCAAAGAATAAAATGTGCCCTTAAATCCAACGTTTTAGAGGCTTAGTACTGGAGAAATGCATTACAGCGTCTAACCTAAAATTATTGTTGTTGAAGATAATAGGAAATTTATTAGGTTGAAAATATTATTTTGATTATGATCTGTTTATATTTTATTTTATTCTATAACACATAAAATATTGATGTGAATGATTTTATAAACGGACATTCTGTTATCACATCTTTTCCTCTGTGGGACACTGTCATCTTCATTGGTCATTTTCAGAAGAAGGAATCATATTTTTGCTATGCAGAGCAAGTTCACGATAATGACTTAATGTTGTCCTTTTCAAAATGTAAATATCTCATTAAATAATAGCACAATAATGTCAGCCCAAAACATTGAAACACCAACTACCATAAACAGGGTCTGATCTAGACTCAATGCAAATAATGGACAGTTAATGAACGATCCAGACTTGAATGTAAGTAAAGCCTATGCTAGTGCAGTATATTGCATAACTGTAAAGAACAATGAAGTTATGGTTTCTTCTCAAGCAACCTAGATGCAAGCGCAGGATTAGTACTCTGTAATGTATAGTGAAAATGTCGGTTATTTGTTGTGAAAGAGTTCTCCGTTGATTGACAAGGCAAGTGTACATGATATTTATTCATTAATAAAATTACTATTAATTAAAATGTAATTAATCAAATATTTATTTATGTATTTATTTTTCTTTAAACCATATTCTTTTACTGATTTAGCATTTCTGGCCCTGAAGTTTGAAAAAAGAGGAAAGTTACACCTGTTTGACTCCCCTGAAATCAACATGGTTTTGCCCAGGAGTAACTTTCATCTCTTATTTTCAATCTCTGAATCAGGGCCTCTGTCTCTACAAAATATAAGGAACATTTCCAAACCTTTAGTAATGCATTTGCAATGTTGAATGCTATTGCTGTGCAACTGCAATGGTCTCATAGGATGTGGTTTGCTGGTATGATGATCTGTTTTGCGACATACCATCATGCATCAGTTGAAGCACTTGCATCCTAGCCCTACCTTAACCCTTCCCTATTTCCTTAAAAAAAACAATAGAACTCAAAATCCAGCGCAAAAAAAGAATGCTGCCAGAGACTAAAAAGACCACCGAACCACCTCCGGTTAAAATGAAAGACAAAATAACAATGTAGGTTAAAGTCTCAACAAGGCGCTTTCTTTCTTCTTTACAGATGTCAAATGTTTTTCAATTCTTTGTAAAACTCTGGGTGTGAGACATCAGTCAACCTCCTTCCTTTAAATTCTCTTATAACCACTCAGGTGTTAGAGATAATTCATACAACATACAAAAAAGAAGAGGAGTATCAATTCATATAAAAATGTTTTTAATATTAACACATACAGTACAATATTTCCACATAAAGTGCAATAATTATACAATGATAAAAGGCAAGCATTCAAAGAACAAATTGCCGATGTGTACCAAATGCAAGGAAGGATACCTAGGGATGGAAAAACAGTGCTGTATATACAGTAACCCTCACTTGGACCGGGCTTCACAGGAATCAATTTTGTTGAACGCAAGCTCCCCTTATTAGCCACTGACGCATTTCAGCTGTCTCTCACAGCCTTTCTCAAGGTGTATACGCTAATAATGGGAGCTTGCGTTCAACAAAATTGATTCCTGTGAAGTCCGGTCCAAGTGATTTCTTTGGATAGATTCTCAATGCTGATATAAATGTAGATAAAACCAAATGAATAGGAATATAAATAAGTAACTCAACATCAAACTAAATACAGTATAAAGCAGAAACAAGGTGACAGGCAGTATTTTATAAATGAATTAAAACAACATCATTTATTGTAGAAAGCAGTAAACAATTATAGATCCATTGTTTTCCTTTATTTGAAACCATGCAAATAAAACAAGAGAAAAAGAAAGTGTAGTATGTAAAAACATGACTTTATTATATATACACAAAATCTTATATCAAAACAAACAAATAAAAACAATAAAAAACAACCTGATGATTGTCCTGGTGATGAGTCCTGATGGAAATGTAAAGAGTTCTGGCATCAGGGCTTGTGACTCTGAATTCACAGGCGTCTGATTGATATTCTCGATTGGGTTATGAAGACTGTAGTGACAGTGGGCCAGTGGGAACACAGGGTGAGAGTAGCGGCTGTGGGCTCACCTCTAATGCATTTTGAACCGGAAGGTTGTTTTTGTCAAATTGGTCTTTGTCTAATATTTAGGTTGGGATTGGCCTTAATGTAAATGGATTTGTTAGTCTACCCCATCTACCCCAGCTGTGTACACTTGGGTTCTGGGATTACTCAGCGTGTGAATACACTGCGATATGTTGTGGTTTCAAAATAATTAACTAAACAACTTTATTGATTTTCAGAAAGAAAGAATGAAGCTCAATTCCAACAACTCTCTTGTCACGCAATTCATCATCATAGGGTTCCCCGATATCAATGGGGCTCAAGAACTATTGTTCATAATTCTGTGCATTATCTACATCTTCACACTTGGTGGTAATGTTACAGTAATCACCCTCATCTGTAGTCATCATCAGCTCCATGTCCCTCTCTACCTCTTTGTCGCAATACTCTCTTTCCTGGAAATATGGTACACCGCCGTTACTATTCCTAAAATGTTGATAAATTTGCTAGATGAAAAAACAATCTCATATGTCGGTTGTATTCTGCAAATTTATTTTCTTCATTGTTTAGGTATCACCGAAACCTTTCTTCTAACAGCGATGGCCTTCGACCGCTACATGGCCATATGCAATCCACTAAGGTATCCATCCATAATGACTATTGCTTGTTGTTTTCAGCTGGCAGTTTGCTGCTGGGTCATTGGATTGCTTGGACCGTTAACACAAACCATCTTGTTGTCTCACCTATCCTTCTGTGGCCTAAATAATGTTGAACACATTTTCTGTGACTTCACTCCACTGATAAACTTGGCCTGTTCTGACACTTCCCTCAATGTCACGGTAGACTTTGCCATCAACTCGTTACTTCTGTTTCTTGCCTTTACCTGCATCATTGTATCCTACATGAAAATAATTTCTGCCGTGCTAAGAATAAAGACTAGAGAGGGGCGGAAAAAGGCTTTTTCTACGTGTGGAGCCCATCTCACTGTGGTCCTACTTTTTTTTGGTAGTGTTGGTTTTATGTACGTAAGGTTGACCAAAAATACCTCTGCCAACTATGATCGTGTCATGGCCGTGATTTATTCAGTTCTAACGCCAATGTGCAATCCAATCATCTATAGCCTACGGAATCGAGAAATAAAAGAACTTCTTAGAAAAACAATAATGCAATTATTTTAATGTAAAGTATTTTCATTTTACATATGTCCACAGACAGAGACTTCTGTTGCCCTTATAATGGTGTCATTATTAAAAAAATGTATGGACTAAGATATATTATTCTATCTAGAAAAGATAATGGATGATATTTTTGAAAATAATTTCTAGGAAGACCCTCTTCACAGCTTCCTGCTCAAGTAAACTGACTGACTGTATGAATGATTGTTGATTGATTCCAACACTGACATTGGCAAGCTGCCTGTTGTACTCTTTGGTATATTGTTGTGTTTTGGGTGGAAATTAGAAATAAGCATTTTTTTTAATGTGATTTGTATGCAGCACTTATAATTGGGATGTACTTTCCATGAATGGAGGGGGTCCAATAGCTACAGGGCCTGAAATTAAGCAGCCACCCTCAAAAAATCTACAATGGTAATATGACCTTCAGTTTCTTAGCTCTGTTCTCCAAACACTCAGGCATTTTGCTCATATGCTTTTTCGAGGTATGCGTAAAAGACGATGGACTCTGTTCTATTGACATCAGATGGGGCAAACTGTATTGCAAAATATGCATATACTCAGAGCCGCCATCAGGGTGGGACAGCCAGGACTACTGTGAGGGCCCGCCATCATTACAGGACCAATGCGCAGGGAAAAAATTCCCTGCGCAGCGGCCAGATGATAATGCAGGTCCATGGGGCCTGAAGGCGGTGCTGCATATACAGACGTAATAGCAGACTTTATGTTTTTTGTACCCTGCATGTACCACAAAGACCTCGGGCCGTATTCAGACCTCCGGCCGCATATGCAATGGTCTGAATACGGCCCCTCATGGGAAAGTCACCTACAGTGTATTTAGAAAACACCCAACATTATGTTATCTATTCTTTTCTAAGAATAAAGTTCTAGAAAAAGAAAACCTTGAACAGGACCCCAGCAGCGGTAGCAGGGTTAGATTTTTATAGGGACT
>WWET01002638.1:11506-50361 GCA_011038615.1 Limnodynastes dumerilii | reverse complement strand
CTCCCTCTCACTCTCTCTCCTTTGACCACTCTCTCTCTCTCTTCTGCTCAGTCCTCTGTCTTCCCTTCCCACTGTCCATGCTCTCTCTTCTGCTCTGTCCTTGTGTTCTATGTTCCTTAAGAGGGAAGGTGTGGATGAATGCAGTCAAAGATCAGTAAGTCCTATACATGAACCCAATCCAGACTCAAGAATTTGTGCTTGACTGTTATGCATCTGGACACAACCTGTTGAACTTGTTTACTGATCCAGAGCTGCCGTAGCTTTCAAGCCTGGAACCCTCAAACAAATTCTCTGTTCCGGTTTGAATCAGGTCCTTGGTTTAATTGTGAAAGCTATGAAAATTATCAAATTAAAAGGTCTATTTGTATAATTAATACCTATTGACCACTCCAAATGGTGTTATCAGCATAAACATAATTAATTTTACATTGATAGTTGTTTTCAATACCATTATGTATCTATTTTTCAGAAAGAACCTTGAAATGCACTGAAACTAAATTCCAAAGATGATGAGTTCAAACCATTCTGAAGTTACACATTTTATCATCATCGGTTTTCCTGATATAATTGGTATTCAGGAACTCTTATTTTTGCTTCTGAGTATTATCTACTTGGTGACACTCCTTGGTAATGCTATAGTGTTCACAATTATCTGTAGTCATCATCGACTCCATGTTCCTCTCCACCTCTTTGTTGCTATGCTTTCTTTCTTGGAAATTTGTTACACCAACGTCATTATACCTAAAATGCTAACAAATTTGTTAAATGAGAAGGTGATCTCATATTATGATTGTCTGTTTCAAATCTATTTTCTTCATTGTTTTGGTATTACCGAAACCTTTCTTCTAACTACAATGGCTTTTGATCGCTATTTGGCCATATGCAATCCATTAAGGTACCCATCTATAATGACTGTTGCATGTTGTTTTCAGTTGACCTCTTGTTGCTGGGTTGTAGGAATCTTTGTACCTCTAGCTCAGATCATCTTGCTATCTCACCTTTCCTTCTGTGGTTCCAACACAATTGATCATATCTTTTGTGACTCACCTCCACTGATGACCTTGGCCTGTTCGGACACTTCACTCAATCTCAAAGTAGACTTTGCCATGAACTCAATTCTCCTTTTTCTTTCCTTTTCTGGCATAATCATGTCCTACATCAAAATAATTCTTGCTGTGTTAAAAGTAAAGACTACAGAGGGCAGGAGAAAGGCCTTTTCTACGTGTGGATCTCATCTTACTATAGTCCTACTTTTTTTCGGCAGTGTGAGTTTTATGTATATTAGACCGTCCAAAAATACTTCTGTCATCTACGACCGTGTAATAGCTGTGGTCTACTCAGTGCTAACTCCAATGTGCAATCCAATCATTTATAGCCTACGGAATCGAGAAATTAAACAACTTCTTAGAAAAAAGTTAACTACATTATTTAAGAGTTTATCTCTGATATGTAACCTTATGTGTAGGGTAACATCGAATAGGAATTGAACAGTGCAGTCTAAGCATATAATTTACAATCTCAGTTATTTTATGGAATGGTGTCAAAGAAACAAAGAATGATAGTTCCCAATATTTTCTTTTTATTAACAGTTACCAGTTTGTAAACAAATATTTAAACCTAATTTTGGAGTCATTATTGCTCTTAGAAATCAGTCAGAGACCTAGCTCAGAAGATGTAGAGAAAGTCATCTTGGACCCAGCATGACTCCTACGTTGAAGCCTGAACAGGCATATGGAGGCCTTTCTTATATGATGTATTCTTCTGGGTAAAGTGGGGTTGATGGTTGTAATAGATGACCACACACTATTACCTGTATGTGATGGATAGTTGTATGTATACCTTGTTCAAAGTGGGGTAAAATTGTTCTTAGCAACAGGACTAAGCATTGTGACAACAATGGGGCTGGTGGATAAATTATCCATGATATAACATGATATACAATCTCCAGCAGCATTATAAACTGAGCTAATAAAGGGGACAATTACTAATATTTTTCAGTGAAGCCTATTTAATTTTGTAGCTACAGATACTATTTTTCTGTAACTTGTTTGTGTTTCATGTTCCAGGGGGAATTATATATTTACTGGATCTAATAATGAGATAAATAAAAATAATGATGTTAATTGTAAAATAATAAAGAAACTATTTGTAATAATATGTAAACTTATAAATTAGAAATCTAACAAATTATAGAAGTCCTTAATAAGGCCCCCATTTACTCATATAAGCTAATTATTTCTTGATTGAGTTGACCTTACAGATAACAGGTAAACACAGACCATGGTTATATTCATATATCTGAAATGTGTAGTAAAATAATACAAAAGATGCAGCCAGGACATAAAATACACATTGTGAAAATAACAATTGGTAAAAACAAGTCAAAGGTATATGTATTGTTTAGTAGGAATCATCTGCCTTGTCAGTGGCTTCCGTGGGGAAAGTCAGAGTCACCTATATTTTTATGTTCATAAAAGACGTCCAGGTACTGTACTTAGCCCAGTAAAGCCTAGACTGTGCATAGCCTTAATGACACATGTTTGTAAATGTGAACACTTGCATGCACAGTGCAATAAATAAAATAGCAAACTTCTCCACTATTACTGGATATGCTCAAAATAAGACCCTTTACATGCTTAATTGTATATAAATAGTGTACTAATAGAGGCTATATTTCTGCAGTGTCTATTGGATATATATAGAATTAAAAAATGTGTGCACTTATCTGATACATTGAGTCACTAGATATTTGATTTGATCTGTGTATAACTATAGACTGGATCCAGAAATTTAATTTATAGTTTTAAAATAAGAGGATAACTGGTGGACATATTAGAGTTGAGAGATGATGTTTTCTAGCCCAAGTCTAAATAACAGTGTAAAAGTAAAGCTGGTCAGTATCTGTGTGCAACCAGGAAAAGCAAAGTATTCTCCCTGTATGTAAAGTATAACATTACTTTTACTTCGTCTGAAATTCAACACGGTTTTGCTTAGGTGTAAGTTTACACCGAATTTTCTCTTATTTTCAAACTCTGGACACAGTCCATTATCATTATTTTTTATGTATTTATTTAATGCAACAATGTACAATAACAACCACAAGAAGACTATAAATTGTGAAATGAATGTTTGCTATTAGCTACCATTAGAACATTCTAATGAATTTATACATTGGGAAAAGCAAAGATAAAGCACCATTGTACAAGCAGTTACAACCTGATCTTAGGATGTTTAATCACCACATAAAAGAGAACAACGCAATTATGTTTCAAAGTTATTGAGCATCCACACCAAAGATATTGCTCAACTGCCGCAGAGATCGAGATGCCCTATCTATGTGTAGCTCATTGAAAAGATTGTGTATTTTTTAATATTTATACATTATTTGTTCATGTATTATTATTATATTTTTTAATAATATAGGACTGATTCCAGACCACTGCTTCTGGATGCTGGTTCCCTGCTGTATCGTGACTCCCATGCGGATGAGGTGAAAGCCACTCCCCACGCATGGACGGGCTAACAAAATAAATAGACACAAACACAAAACATATGTACTCAGACTGGTCAGTATTAAACCTTTCTGAATTGAACCTTAATATGGTGCACACTTATATAATCAGATAGAGATCAACAGAGATCCACAATTCTTAAGTTAAAAATATAACATTTTATTCCAAGAATTTAAAAAGACACCATTTTCTGGAAATCTGCATAGGGTGTATGGACTTAAGTATGCATCACTGTATAATTTAAATAGATACCCAAGATATGCATTCCACCCTGCCCCCCCCTGCGGCCGGAGAGACTTCTAGCCTGGATATCTGAATCCTGAGGATCCTGATTTGTGCAGAGAATCTAATGTGCGTTCTTGTGCAGTCGCTAAGGGCTGGATTTTTATACATATGTCCCTAATTTTCTGAATCTAGCTACTACATATGCGTAGTAACTATTTTACAGCCCTAAATGTGGCCATTTTCCTCTCTCAGAGAACAGAATAGGCCCACTTTTTTTTTTATAAGCGTTTGCAGTTCTTTTTTGACTGTCTCTATTTATTTTGAATGGCAGCTATTTTAGATTTTTTTTTTCTGAATGGGTGAGTATTCCAATTGGCATACTCACCCATTCATTTTAAGAAGCGCCGCCTGACCCGCTGCAGGAGAAGTGGGTAACTTCTCCGGGGACTTTTAGTGTAAAGGGTGGGGTTAGGGTTAGGCTCTGGGGAAGGGAGGGTTAGGGCTAGGGCTGTGGAAGGGAAGGGGAGGGTTAGGGTTAGGATCAGACTGCGGGGAAGGGAGGGTTAGGGTCAGGCTGTGGGGAAGGGAAGGTTAGCGTAATAGAAAGGGATGGTTAGGGTAACGACTAAGGAAAGGTTTGGGAACACCTACCATTCGGATCACTTTGTTTGGTGCTCTGGGGATCGATTGCTTTGACTCTGTGAGGCAGAAGCAATCAATATCCCAGCCAGTTCGGAACTGGCTGAGAGAGAACGGCCCTATTGAAATAGAGCCGTTTGCGACGGGGACCCACATCCTTTTTTATAAGTCTGGTTCCAGTCCGCAGTTATTATTTGTGTTCATTCTTGTGTTATTATATTTATTTGGAAGACCAAGACATATTTTTGTATTGTTCTAATCGTTTGATGTTTGTATACATAAAATAAATTTGTTATTGTAAAAAAAAAATGTGGATTTTTAGTTTACATTTTGAATAGACTTTATTCAATACTTTGTTTTTAGGGGAAGATCCATCATAATTTTCTGAACTCTTAAAGCATTTTGTAAATAAATAGTTTTTTGGGTGTGGTTCACCCCTACGATTACCTGATTTATGACAGATCACATGGTCGCACTGTGGAAGCCTGGATCTGGTTCTAAGCTTCCTAACACGTACACAGAAAGCCAGATACATGGAGAAAATTAACCCACGTAGACGCGGGAAACAAACTCCACACCGATAAGGTCGTGCTTGGAAATCGAACTCATGAATTCCTTGATGTACATGAATACGATTGAACCTTAATATATTTGCATAGATCTATCCTTCACATATTTGTTTATAAAGCAACATAGGTCTCTCGTAACAAGACTATAAGGATTTAAATTATAATGTTTCCAGTTGTAGCTAATGAAACAGTAAAACAATTAACCACACAGTGAACTGCAAGTTTCCGTTGTACTTGATATAGCTTATGTTTTATATCAACATTTATAAGGGGGCAACTGGTTGATTGACCTCACTTGTATGCCACATGTCATGATCTTGACTTCACCTGGGGCCTTCGTGACTTATATGTGACACAAGGGGTTAATCAAACAGCCACCTGATCTGTTCTACAATGACTAATGTCCTTTGTTAATCTCAAATATGAGTTATTATAAAAAAAGCTGCCACCACCAAGATTTATTCTGACAGTCCACAACTGTCACTGGAGGTCATAGATTCTCCTTTAATCAAATCTAACACAATATAATTTATCATAATTATCCACTCTCTCCTCCCCACCGTGTTACTACTATGTAGTGTTTAATAACAAAGCAGGTCTGTCACGTGAATCCATAAGAAAAATTAACGTATTATTATTATCCTATCTGGATCAGGCCCAAAGATCCCAGGAAATTAACAATTTCTGTATCTACAGAACAACCTACATATTTAAGCCAAAAAATGCCCCATTACAACAGCCCTCTCTTTTGGGAAAGTTGACAGGTCTGTTCTGGCCAAACTCTCTCTCAGAGCTCTGGCTTTTGATGATCCACCCCCTCAATATCCTGATGCCATTTATGACATGTAAGCAATAGCCCGTTCTACAGGAATACATTCAAGCCAGGGGAATAAAACAAAATAGACCACTAAATGTGATTTTTTTTTTTTTATGTCTAATTATAGAGCATAATATTTTTTTTAATGTCTTATTAAGCATATCTAAACTTCCCTTAGTGATTGTGATTTATGAACGTGATGTTGATGCACTAGTTTTTCATTAATTAGACAACTATGTTTGCTTAATTAGTATCAACATCCTAAAGGAATAAATTCTGTTCATAGATACAGATGTTCAGCTCCTCAGATATATAAATAAACAATTGCTCCTCACACCACTTATTATCGTGACCAATTGTATGACTACACAGGAACATATGAAACACACTGGGTGAGATTTAATTTTTTTATAGTTTGCTTTATACAGTAGATTGAAAATGATCACTATCTGGAAAGCTCTATAGATGGTAAGCAATATATTATTAAGACCTTATTTCACCTGTGTGTAAATGAATAGTTTTTTTCTTTATATGTTAATTGTTGTTGCATTACACATGTATAAATGCTGAACTGCAAAGGAAGGACATATACTACAAGCATTTACAGTCACTGTGGCAACAATAACACATTTGACACAATGTTGCTGACACCACAATGTTGGCTGTATCATTGACAAAATTGTAATAAAAAAGGTATCCTAAAAAACAAATTAATTCCTTACTTTATCCTTGCTCTTGCTCCCACCTGCTCTGTCTTCTGCTATGTCCCCGGTCTCTCCTTCGCTCTGTCCCTATCCTTTCCTTTGCTTTATCCATGCTCTTTCCTATACTCTGTTTCTGCTCTCTCCTCCGCTCTGTCCTCCCTCACTCCTTGTCTTTGTCCCTACTCTAGCCTATACTCTGTCCCCTCTTTCTTCTCCGATCTGAATCCACTCTCTCTGCTCTGTCCATATATTCTCTCCTTCGTGCTCTCCTAGGGCCTGATCCAGACCTAGGATCATGAAACGCTCGTGTGCGTAGCGTATTTACGCCAGCGTACCTCTGATGCTCTCCTAGGCACTCCACTTGTTCGTACTTACTTTTGCCGTCTAACACTGAGCAAACCCTACCTTAACTTTTAAGAGTGTAACCGCGGCCATCGTAAAGCTCCTTGCGTTGTTACGACGCTTAGCAAACCCATACTGTACAATTTAATACGGTGCGTATTTACAGATTTCATATGGCATATGTTCATATTCGAACGTAGTAACGAAGCTGGTACACTCAAGGCCCATACGCTCAGACTTTCGTAACGCAACATGAGCGTAACATCTGCCTCAGGCATGCACAGTAAGTACAAATGTCCGTTTTTATGCTTACGACCATCGTAAAAACGCACCAGAGCGTAGCTCTGGATCAGGCCCATAGGCACTGTCCCTGCTCTCTCAACTTTGCTCTCACTCTTTCGTCCATTTGTCCCCACTCTCTCCTCTCCTCTGCTCTGTCCATACTCTCCCCTCCATACTCGCATCGCACTCTCTTCAGCTTTGTTCCCACTCTCTCACCCATCTGTCCCAACTCTCTCCTCACCTCTGCTCTCTCCTCAGCACTGTCCCCACTCTTTCCTCAGCTTTGTTCCCTCTCTCTGTCACTCGTCCATCTGTCCACGCTCTCTCCTCTGCTCTATCCTTGCCCTCTCCTCCACTCTCTCCTTCACACTGTCCCTGCTCTCTCCCCATCTCTTTTCCCAACTATTTCCTCTGCTCTCTCCTTTCAATTCTTTTCTGAACATTTTATTTAATTACTTACTTTCTTTAATTACAACGTTTTTTTTACATTGTTACTTACTTTCACTATTTTAAACAAACATTAAGTAAAGAAAATTGGGTAATAACAGACAGACTGGGAGCTAAGAGGTCCCCGCTCACAAGATTATAATCTATACAACACATAACATGAATAGATGGCATCATTTATTTAATAAGTCTTTGTTTTTAAAGTATTTCTCTATTAGGACATGATCTAGACTCATATATACTCTTGTTATTGTGCAAATTTCTTTAGTCTTCGCATTGCACATTCTTGGAAAAAAACGTATTAAACTGAGATCGATTCAGACCTAAATGCATGCCACTGCTGCCATCATTAAAACCAAGTTCCATGGGAGTGAAGGGGTGAACGAACGAAGTCAATGAACTGTAAGGTCATGTTGTATTTAAGAGCAGTCCAAACCCAAACATTAGCGTATATACACACAACTAAACACTTACACACATTAAAGGGCTTGAAAATGGTGAAAGTCGACACTGCACGACCTATAACGGACCATGGCAATAAAGGTGCATTTGTATAATTAATACTTATTGACACTTTTAAATTGGCTTATTAGCATAAATATATGGCATGTCTGATAAATATTTCATTGGTAGTTAATTTAAATTGCATTATTTTATCTATTTTTCAGAAATAAAACCTAAAAATGCACCAAAACTAAAAGTGAATGATAATGAGTTCAAACCATTCTAGAGTTACACATTTCATCATCACTGGTTTTCCTGATATAATTGGTATTCAAGAACTTTTATTTTTTCTTCTGAGTAGCATCTACTTGGTGACACTCCTTGGTAATGCTATAGTGTTTGTAATCATCTGTAGTCATCATCAACTTCATGTTCCTCTCCACCTCTTTGTTGCTATGCTTTCTTTCTTGGAAATTTGTTACACCAACGTCATTATACCTAAAATGCTGACAAATTTGTTAAATGAGAAGGTAATCTCATATTATGACTGTCTGTTTCAAATCTATTGTATACATTGTTTTGGTATCACTAAAAACATTCTTCTAACAGTGATGGCCTTTGACCGCTACTTGGCCATATGCAATCCACTAAGTTTCCCATCTATAAAGACTGTTTCGTGTTGTTTTCAGTTAGCATCTTTTTGTTGGGTTTTAGGAATCTTTGTACCTCTAAATCAAATCATCTTGCTATCTCGCCTTTCCTTCTGTGGTTCCAACACAATTGATCATATCTTTTGTGACTCAACTCCACTGATGACCTTGTCCTGTTCGGACACCACTCAATGTCACTGTAGACATTGCCATGAACTCAAACTCTTCTTTTTGTTTCCTTTACTGGCATAATCATGTCCTACATTAAAATAATTCTTGCTGTGTTAAAAATAAAGACTTCAGAGGGCAGGAGAAAGGCCTTTTCTACATGTGGATCTCACCTTACCGTAGTCCTACTTTTTTTTGGCAGTGTGAGTTTTATGTATATTAGACCATCCAAAAATACTTCTGTCATCTACGACCGTGTAATAGCTGTGATTTACTCAGTTTTAATTCCAATGTGCAATCCAATAATTTATAGCTTACGGAATCAAGAAATAAAAGAACTTATTAGGAAAAGGTTAGCTGCATTAATTAATCATTTGTTGTGATGTGTAACTTCACATGGGACATTGTATAGGAATTGAACAGTGCAGTCTAAGCATATAAACCACAATCTCAGTTACTTAGTGAAATTATGTCAAAGAAACAAAGAACAATATTGTCCAGTATGTATTAACAGTTACTCATTTGTAATAAAAAATGTACACCTAGTCAAGAGAGCTCTCAGAAACTAGTCCTATTGCCTAGCTCAGAAGATATAGAGGAAGTCATCTTGGACCAAGCATGACTCCTATGTTGAACCCTACACTGGTATATGGAAATCTCTCGCACATAATGTCTTCCCGGATGAAGGGAGCATAGCAGTCAACCCGATTCAAAATATACTTCTTCAAAAACATTACAGGTCCTTTTTTTTACAGTGTCCACAAATATAACTATGATGGAATCTCCTGGTACATTTGATACACTTTGTCTTGTGGGGCTGGCCATTTTAGTAGATGACAATACACCCATTGGCTGGTATAATATAATATTTTATGTGGAACCCATTTAATTTTGTAGATATATATTATATAGCAAGTATATATACTTATATTTAGTAATTGTCCATGATGTACTACAATCTACTGTAATTCTGCATTGTAAGCTAGTCCAGGCCTGGCCAGCCTGTGGCTCTCCAGGTGTTGTGAAACTATGAGTCCCAGCATGCTTTGACTGCATGCCAACAGCTGAAACCTGACAAAGCATGCTGGGACTCGTAGTTTCACAACACCTGGAGAGCCACAGGTTGGCCAGACCTGAGTTAGTCTAATAAAGGGAACACTTACTAATATTTTTTCAGCTAATATTGTAACTTATTTAATTTTGTAGCTACATCTGGTTTTTCTTTGCAACTTGAGTTGTTTGTATTTCATGTTCCAAGAGTAAATAATACATTTACTGGATCTAAAATAAAGATAAATCAATATAATAGTAAAAATATAAAGAAATGATTTGTAATAAAATGTAAACTTATAATCTATAAATCTAATTATAGCAATCCTTAATAAGGCCAACATTCTCTCCTATAAGATATGATTCCTTGGTATATCCATTGGCACTGGGATCCTCAGGGATCCTTAAATTATTGGGGCTGCCATAACACAGAGGTGGAGAGACCCAGAGCCTATATCTATTACTAAGAGCATTGGCAAATTCACTTTTAGTTGTAATGTGGAGACCCTTGATGGATCTATGAAGCCTTAGCCACCTTCCCCTTGTAAAAGAGGGTACCTTATATTAGCCACAATTACCTTTTTAAACCATATAGCCCCCTTGTGATTAGATGTATGTGTTATTATACTCTGCTGCTACATTTCCTTGTTTTCACATGATATACCTCCTTAATCTTTGATTTGATTTGTTACAGTTAATGAACCGTATTCACAGATCCGTTTTCACGTGGAGTTGCGTTAGTATTTTTAGGTAGGTTTGAACTGTGCATGCGTAGTAACTTTTTTATGTAAGTTACGTTGAATATACGCTCGTAAGTGCTTTAAGCACAGACATGTGAATCGCACTTGGGGACATACGTACGGATGGACGGGTTAGAAATACGTACTTGAAAATTTACATGAAAATGGGTGGAGGGGGGGCATTTAAATGAATGCTTGAGGGTGGGGATATACTGAATCGCACGCATGGAAGACATATACGCATGTAAGTACACACTTAAAGATCAGAGTGGTCTATGGAGGTGTAAGTCTACGATTGCATGGCCGGGAGAGGGGATTGTCGTGGGTGTTGGTGGGTGTGGCCTTGCTACGTGCGTGCGTATAATTGCGTGCTTTTAAAAAACGGATCTGAGAATACGGCCCAATGTGTACAGCTCCCTATTTGACCTTTTCCATTCTGTATCCCTTATTATGTTAAAATTTTCAATAAAAACTAAGTTTAGTAAAATAAAGGAATAAAATTTTGCCACCAGACTCAAGGCGCAAGGAGCAATTCACAATATCCGAGTATCACATAGAACCTGATTCACACCTAATAATCTGTGGGTATTTACGTGTGTATATTTAGGAAGGGATATACTTGCGCATGCGCACTAACTTATATATGCACTCTTTGTTGGATTTAGGAACTGGACTGCTGTGAATCGCCACAAGGTTCGTAGTGACTTAAGAATGAAGGGGCGTGCTGGGAAAAATTAAGTACGAAGATAAAAAGATTGGGTGGAGGGAGGCATTTAAATAAGGAAATGTTAGTGCGGTTATGCAGAAATGTTCTTAATTAGCCGCCCTACGCACACAAATATGAACCTAAAGATAAGGGAGCCCTATGGCATTCGTAAATCTCACATCCCCCGGGATGTGCCGGGGGAGTCGCCTTGCTATTAGTTGCAAATATTTAAGAACCTAACGCTGTTTTAAGTGTGAATAAGGTCCTTACTGTATGTGTTGGATTCATTTGTGAGAATGCCGACAGAATGGTCCAAAAACACTTCCAGCCAATAATCAAACTAAATGATCTGACCACTGACCAGCCAATTATATTAGGAGCAACTCAGGGTGGAGGGATGATAGGCCAGATTATTGAATGGTGCGTGTGCACTATGCAATATGCCAAGTGTATGAATGTTATAAGGATTTTGGACGGGATCCTGACCTCCATGCATCTAACGTATGGAACTTCCCTGTCACTCCCCTCTCTCATGCCATAAGGCAGCATTAAGTGACATGTGCGAATCAGCGGCATCAAGCCCCGTCCGACCCCTATGTCAACTAAAAACGGGTCAGTGTGAGCAAGGGGGCGGGGCCTACTGACGTGATTTGCATAATCGTGTCATTAAGCCCCACCCCTCAATGCGTCACTACTAGCCAAAAGTCGGCAACCATGCTGCAATATAGCTATATTGGGTTAAGCTCACCTACCCAGCGTCAAGGCACCTCCCTATCCGTTTGCTATGTGTGTAGCCATATTGGGGAGGGGTCAGGCTCCCAAAGTAAAACTAGTAACAGTAACAAGAAAACAGGCTGCGCTTCTAATCCAATATATCAAATGTGTGCAAGTGTATATATAAATGGAGATGTGCAGCCAAGGACCACTGTGTAACTATAAGGAACAAAAGATAGGTCCAGCGCTCCATACAAACACATTATATAACACTATGGGCCGGATTTACTAAGGGTGCTTTTTCTCTGGCGATTTTAATTGCCAAACATCGCCGTTAATCAGTATTTTCTAAATGGCGATTTTGTGCTGCAATTTTTAAACAACGGCAACTTCAAGCGCTTTAAATAACAGCGACTTTTAAGCAAAACTCGCTGTAGTTTACATATACTCCTATGTAAACACTGTTTTCTTGTAAAATCTCCAGAGTTTGTAAAATCTCCAGTTTGTAAAATCTCCAGAGTTTGGATTCTACTGCACATGACACTTCTGAGCATACCTACAGGAAGTCAATGACTCATCATTAAGAGACTTCTATTTCCTAACTTTGACGCAGGATATCAGTGGCTATTTGTCTTAGGAGTTCTGAAATCTTAGTTTCCATCCTATTCTACTTTATGTAAGTAAACATTTTACTTTTAAAGGTCCCATACTTTGTTATAATGTTCATTATAAAACAACAGTGCAATGACCTCACATTTCAGTGTATAATATGATATTTTTTATGTTGCAACACCAACATTACATAGCACTTTGCATGAAATGTGTATATAACAATATTCAGTATACATAACACCCTAGATCCAGTACTGCTATATTCTGATTTTACAATTACTAGCAAGCATACTCAGGACCACATTTACTAAGCTGCGCATTTGGAAAAATTGAGATGTTGGCCATAGCAACCACTCTGATTGTAGCTGCCATTCTCTAGTATGTGATAGGAAAGTCAGAGCTACAATCTGTTTGGTTGCTATGGGCAACATCTCCACTTTTCCCAACCCACAGCTTACAAAATCTGGCCCTCAGTATCTAGTTAAATATGTTAATTTAAAAATGCATGTTTTTTAAACACAATATAGCAATGGTTTTTATTAGACATGTTAGACATATTAGACATGTAACATCCACAAATTTGTGGACATTAATATTTTATTACAAGTGTTTTGTAAACACCCTTTGTTCTCATTATTGTATAATGGATACTATGGTTTGTTTTTAAATGTTTTCTTTGTGTACTAAATTCTGTTATAATTAATTGAGTATATACTTCTGTACCATGCAGGGTAATCATGGCATCAACTAATGTGGAATCAGTGCCAATGGAGGAGGAGGAGACCACAGAGGAAGTTCGCCAGGGTCGAACAAAAACGGAGAAATATTCGCTTTTCGCATGCCGAGATCTGTGCCCTGGTTGAAAGCATCGAACAGGTCAGTTGCAGTCTGCTGTCCCTCCTCCTTTAGGGTCTGCACCACATCCATCTGAAGATGAGCAGCCAGGTGAGTGTAACCTGTTGGTATGGGTTAAAAAAAGAAAAATGTATACAGTGGCAGTATACTCCAACATCTTCCTGCAAAAGTTTACCTAGGGGTGTGTCATTGTCCGGCTGGGCTTCGGGGCAAATCTAAAGGGGTCACCAGTTACTTAATATTTATGGTGAACTTGCCTTTAAATTAAGAGTCATGTGGCAGCATTTATCCATTTTGACCCTGTCACAACAATTTATACTTATGGGGAAAGTTTTTTATTTTGTTATTAAAAATAAAAACCAGGCTACACTACTCCCTTTTGTATGTTACCTGAATTAAACAACAAAAATTGTAATAAATTATTGTAATGAAAGTCTACGTGTTTTAAAAAGTGGAAATGTTGGCCATAGCAACCAACCACATTGAAAATTAAATTAAAATATTACATACTACTGAATGTGTGATAGAATCTGATTGTTGCTATGGGCAACATCTCCACTTTTGAAAACCCACAGCTTAGTAAATCTGGCCCAATAGAACGTGAATAAATTTGCCAATACTTACCGGTCTGTTTCTAATCAGGAACATCACAACAGTCTCAAACGCATCATCTTCAAGGGCAAGCTCAGGAGGAAACACAGGAGGAGGAAATGTTTGTGCTGGAATTTGTTCAACCTGAAAATACACAGATTGAACAATCACAACCTGAATTAGAATCAATTCCAGAATTACAACCACTACCATCCTCTCCAGCATCACCAAGTTTAAGCGAGTCACCACCAGCAGCGCAACAAACAGAACAACACAGAGAAACAGTAGATGCAGCGGCTGAACTGTCGCAAAACATTGTTGAGTTTCAAGACATGCAGCGTGAGTTTATGCACAACCAAACTAGGACCTTAAACATGTTAGAGTGCAACTCAAGACACAGAAATGCCATCATGTCTTTAGCATTACCACGCTTGGCTTCAGCAATGGAGCATCAGAACCTACATTTATCTGCCATGTCTGCTTCAATGGAGCGACAGCAAAACTCAAGAAGGGAAACCAATAACCTGTTTGTCATTTGTGTATTACAACAGCAACAAATGCAGGCTCTGGTTGCACCTTTTAGCTCGTCCGCAGAAACCACACAACCTAACAGTGCCCAAAGTTCGGCACCCAATACTACGCCCAGGGGCGGTCCTAATACCGGAGGTGGTAGGGTGACCCGCTCCACAATGATAAGCAGAGGTAAATCTGCAGGTCCAAAAAAATAAGCTGAATAAATGTTTTTTCAAAGTTTATATTGTAGCCAAAAAGGGGGTTTGTTTTGGTTTAAAAATTGTTGTAAAAATTTACATTATGTTGTCTAGTTGACATTTTCATTACAGCACAAATAGAAGGTTATGTCTTGTACAGTAATATGCAGGTAAGTTACTTTGCATATATTATGTGTTTTTATTAAACAATCATACTTACAAGACATCCAGATAATGAATGTTCAGAAGTACATTCTTCAAGTAATAAGCTCACAACATAAGCAACTCTATTTTGGAAAATGAAAAACTGAAAATGAAAACATTACAACATGGCCACAGTTTATCAAATAATACAATAGTAACAATAAAACCAGTTACATGAAAAATGATTAGCAATTAATTCTGCCATTATCTGCCTCCCACCCTCTGTTGTCTGCACATCTCCAGACAGGGCCAGATTAACAAAGGGGCTAATGGGACTACAGCCCCAGGCCTCCATCTGAAAATAGGCCCCCACACACTGCAGTGCATAATCATGAATGTCAGAGAATGACATCCTCCTCCAAAGCATATTATATAGTGTGGGCCCTTCATCATTTTAAGCCCCAGGACCACATGGACCTCAATCTGGCCCTGACTCCAGATGGTACTGGGACCCCTGCCTGCTCACTGTCTACTTCACTAATGTCTGTGTTTGGTTGTTGCAAAGCTATGTTATGAAGTAGACAACAAGCCAGCACGATATCAGCCACCTTTGCAGGGGAGTAGAGTAGCACACCACCAGATTTATCAAGGCACTTGAACCTGGTTTTTAATAGTCCAAAGGCACGTTCTATCACACCTCTAGTGGCTTTGTGCGCCTCATTATATCTGTGCTGGGCAGGAGTCTGAGGATGCAGTACAGGGGTCATCAGCCAGGAGTGACACCCATATCCTGAGTCTCCTGTAAATAGAAGAAAATGTTGTAAGTCAAACACTTTACACAATACATTACAACATGTTTACTAACCCAACAGCCAACCCTCTGGCATTTGTCCATTCTCAAAATTATAGTAAAGGGTTGACTGCCTCAGAATATAAGCGTCATGGCAAGACCCAGGATAACCAGCAAATACACTCATTGGGCCGGATCCAGAACTACGTCCGTCTTCCACAGACGGCCGTAATTCAATGAACAATAGCTAGCTATTGTTCATTGAATTACGGCCGTCTGTGGAAGACGGACGTAGTTC
This sequence comes from Limnodynastes dumerilii, assembly GCA_011038615.1. Taxonomy (NCBI): domain Eukaryota; kingdom Metazoa; phylum Chordata; class Amphibia; order Anura; family Limnodynastidae; genus Limnodynastes; species Limnodynastes dumerilii. The sequence continues at coordinate 34,352 of WWET01002638.1, read as the reverse complement.
TGGATCCGGCCCAATTATTTTCATTTTTGCATCACAGACCATCTGCACATTGAGGGAGTGATAATGTTTACGATTGATGTACAGATATGCACGATTTTTGGGTGGTCTCAGCGCTATATGAGTTCAGTCTATTGCTCCAAGTACATTTGGAAATCTAGACCGTACATAGAAGGCTAACTTTAGATCTCGCCACCGTGACTCCTGGCTGGGGAAGCAGATATATGTATGCAACACTTTTTTAAGTGCACTTAACACATCTGATAAGTGACGTGAAAATGTTGCCTGTGAAATGCCAACCACTCGTCCAGTCACTGACTGGAATGCGCCAGTGGCCAGAAAGTGGATAACACACATTAATTTGTGCAGCCCAGAAACTGCATGGGACCGTGATGTTAGTGGATCCAAATCATCACTCACCTGCTCATAAAAGTTCAGGAGGTTTGTACGGTTTAAACGAAACAATTGCACTACCTCCTGATCTGAGAGGGAGTCCAGGTCCAAACGCACTCCAAAAGAACGCACGTGACGAGGTATGCGTCGCCTGCGCAGGACCTGTGGCTGATGATGTTCATCCTCACCCTCCTCCTGTCGCCTTGCTCTGACTCTTAAAATGTGCTAGGCACACATTACAAAAGTAGTGTGCTGCATGTTCCCAACACAGGCCATTTCAGTCAGAAAACAAAATAGCATCAGCTGTTTGAAACTTTTAATTACGTTTTTATAGGCTCACTCATTAATACTTAACCAATTGGCAGCAAGTTCTGTAAAATCGCCTGCGAAAAAGCAACTCTTTTTATCGCTAGCGATTTTGCCCCTATTTAGTAGTGATTTTTAAACATTACCCTAGTAAATCCAGTAATTCTTATGTATTTAATGGCGACTTCAACTCTGGCGATTTTTTCTGCAGCGATTTTTATAAACCATGATCTCTGGCGATTTTGGCCAAACTTTCCCTTGGTAAATGTAGTGACTTAAAAATCGCCACTAAATACTAATAAACTCTGGCGATTTTTACAAATCGCCTTTAGTAAATCCAGCCCTATGTGTCAGCACATACATATACCCATGAATAAAATGTCTATGAATAAATTGCTAACTAGCTATCGATATAATATAAATGCAAAACTGAAACATTTTGCTTGAAAAAAATAATTAGTCCTTGGGGAATGATTGTTGAACAAGCTAATATATAATGACTTAAATAAGTTCTTTAACATTGTAATGAAGTGATTTCCCAGGGCTTTAATTTGTACTCTGAGACTTTGACAATAAATAAACGAATGCAACTTGTTTGTCAGTCCCATGGCTGCAAAATAATTCATTCAGTGCTGTAGAGACCAATTATCCAGAACAAATCAAATACAGATAAATGATTATATTCTGTTGTAATCCTTCTAATGCTGGATGTCATTCAGTAACCATAATATCATTTAGGTTTATATTGAAGTTTAAGTGCAGTTGTTACTGTTATGTAGAGGTTAGCTAGAGCAGACATGGCTAACCTGTGGCTTTCCAGGTGTTGTGAAACTACGAGTCCCAGCATGCTTTGTCAAGCTTCAGCTATGCCTATGCAGTCAAAGCAAAGTCAAAAGGAAGTTGTAGTTTCACAACACCTGGAGAGACATAGGTTGGCCAGGCCTGGCCTGGACTGGATTTTGTTTAAAAGTATATTATAAGAGAATTCCATAGTTACTGACAGGCAGAACAAGTTTTTGCGGTGTTATTGCTTATTTAAATCCTTTTTAATGTTCTGTATATAAAAGCCATCAACACATTTTGACAGGCATAGGAAACTTTTGTCACTTTTGGTGTTGTAAAGCTACAACTTCCAGCATGCTCCAAAAGCAAATACATAGCTGATACCTGGCAAAGCATGATGGGACTTATAGTTTCACAACACCTGTGAGTGCACTTTCCACTTAGGTGCATGGTTTTGCGAATCTGCACATACTTATTTCCTACTTATGTCTGAATCAGGCCCATAGTGTGGCTATTTTGTGGAGTAGGTTCGTCAATAGAATTGGTTCAGGTTGCAATTCTTTACCTATAATCACTCTCAAATGATATAAAGGGAGACAGCGAGACAAATTTCTCATGCATTACCTTTATTTTTATTAAGAGAGTAAAAAATGAAGGCTTTCACAAAACATTTTCAGAAACTCACGCAAATAAAAACTCAACCAAAGGTCGCCCAGGTCCATAATCACCCTTTTAGCCCTGAGACATATTTAAGATCCTGAAGGCTTGCGGTTTGGGCTGCAGGTGTAGTGGGGTCTGGTGTGGGATATCCAGTGGTATGTAGTGGGGTCTGCCTGTTGATCCTTCTCCTTTTGTATGCCAACCATTCCTTCTCCAGTCATCCCTTACTCCCCTTGTATGTCTCCAGTCGCTGTTCTCCTCCCTTGTGTGTTTTCAGCCAAACCCATTCTCCCCCTTATATGTCTCTTCTCTCCCCTAATGTCTTTAGCCATCCTTTCTCCAGTCATCCTTTGACCAGACATCCCTTATCTACCTTTGTATGTCTCCAGCCATCCATTCTCCCCCTTCTATGTCACTAGTCATTTTTTCTCCCCCCTTGTGTATCTCCAACCATTTCTTCTCTCACCTTGTGTCTCATATCCTTTCTCCAACCATCTCTTTTCTTCCTTTGTACGTCTCCCATCAACCCTTCTTCCCTCTTGTATATCTCCAGTCATCCCTTTCCCCCTTGGACGTCTTCAGCCACCTCTTCTCCCCCATTGTATATAACCAGCTATTTTGTCTCCCTCTTGTACATCATCAGCCATCCCTTTTCATCCCTTGTGCCTCCAGTCATCCTTTCACCAACTGTCAATTATCTTCTCTTGTATGTCTACAGTCATAACTTCCCTCCTAGTATGTCACCAACCATCCCTTCTCCAGTCATCTCTTTCTCCCCTTGTATGTCTTCAGCCACCCTTTCTCCCACTTGTTTTTCTCTAGCCATTTCTTCTCCCACCTTGTGTCTTTAGCCTTTCCTTTCTTCAGTCATCCCTTCACCAGTCATCCCTTCTCTCCCTTTGTATGTCTCCTTCTATGTCTTCTTCCCTGTATGTCTTCAGCCACTCTTTCTCCCCTTTTTTCCCCACCAGCCATTTCTTCTCCCACCTTGTGTCTCCAGCCATCCTTTCTCCAGTCATCCCTTCACGAGCCATCCCTTCTCTCCCTTTCTATGTCTCCAGACATTCATTATCCTCTCTTGTATATCTCTAGTCATCCCTTTACCCCTTGCATGTCTCTAACTATCCCTTCTCCAGTCATCCCTTTTCCATTGCATGTCTCCAGTCACCCTTTCTCACCCCTTGTACATCATCAGCCATCCCTTCTCACCCCCAGTCATCCTTTCCTTGCAGTTTTTGGCCATTTCCCAAATTATTGTTTAAACAACCCAAGCCTCTAATTCACTTACATTTGATGTAGTCCCTGATTCCCCCTGTTTCCTCTTATTTTGGGTTCTCTGCAGCACACTTTTGGCTCAGTGAATGGTACTGACATGATCTTATGGACACTCTAAAGGCGGCTGCAGCAGTAGAGCTGTGAGCTGCAATACAGACAGAGCGCCTGGTCCACTTCTGTTAATAAATAATTGGCAGTAAAATTTCCTTCCAAAAATTAACACCATTTCTTTATTAACATTAATATTGAAGTCTTTCATGAGGCCAGACCCTGATTTACTATTTCTGCCAGATTCTGTGGGTTTAATTCACCACTTCGAAAGGCCCTTTTACAACAAGGCCATTATCAACATCCCATTTTGTTGCCAAAAACAACTGTTTCTTCCCCGCCAGAGTTAGGTAAGTGAAGACCACCAGAAGGAATCCCCAGCGCAGACGAGTGAGTATTTTCCCCAACTCCAACCCTTATCCTAATGTTCACCCTAATCCTCCGCTTCCATTACCCTAACCCTCCATTCTCTGCAGCTTAACCCAACCTTCCCCTTTTAAATTTCATCCCCAAAGCCTAACTCTAAGCTCTTCTTCTAAGCTCTATCCCCTCCCTGCAGCCTAACCCTAAGACTCCCCTCCTACGCTCCATCTCCTCCCCACAGCTTAACCCTAAGACTCCCCTTCTCTGCTCCATTCCCTCCCCACAGCCTAACCCTAAGACACTCATCTATGTTTCATCCCTTCCCCACAGCCTAACGCTAACCTCTCCTTCTACACTACATCCCCTATATAAATAATTGGTAGGGGCAGAAATTGCGCTAATATACCCAGGCTGCTGGCCTCCACCTCCAGGGATTCACCAATAAATCCCAAGTGGTACAGAATAAATAGAAATAATTAGGATTAGGGAGCTAGCACCACTGGGACACTCCTGCAATGTTGGCAGTATCACTAAAAAGGCAAAGAAATCGCTACATAAAATGATTAAAAAAGTCCAATAAAGGATCCTGATGTATGAAGAATGTCCATGTTCTTGTACTCAAACAGACATGAAATAAATAGAAAAAAACTATTTATTAATACATGTGAACATAAAATCAGCAAAATAAACAGGTTAGAAGTCCATACCCAATCCAGTAAGATTCCAGCGTGAAGAAAGCAAGTCCTGGTGATGAAACGGGTCCCAGGATAGGGAGGCTGCTTGCTCGTCGGCTGCCTCTGGTCTGCAAGGGATGACGTCACTTCTGTACTGTGCTGGGCGCAAACTGACGCGTTTCAGGCCGTTGCCCTTTCTCAAACATCTTTCAGCTGTTCATATGGGTCTTTCTTTGTGGCAATGGGATAGGAAATAAGCTTTATCGGAGACCTTTCGATACAGAAACAAAAACGGGACATGAGCTCCTTCCAGGGTCATATGAAAGAATATCCTTCCATTTCCATCGACAAGTTTGATAGGGAGAATCTCTCTGATGAAGCTTATTTCCTATTCCTTTGCCACAAAGAAGGACCCATATGAACAGCTGATAGATCTTTGAGAAAGGGCAACCGCCCAAAACGCGTCAGTCCAGCGCTCAGCACGGTATAGAAGTGACGTCATCCCCTGCAGACCAGAGAGACAGTTAACGCTGAATATCCCAGAACCCGTTTCATTACCAGGACCTGCTTTCTACTGGAATCTTACTGGACTTGGTATAGACTTCCAACCTGTTTATTTTGCTGATTTTATGTTCACATGTATTAATAAATAGTTTTTTCTATTTATTTCATGTCTGTTTGAGTACAAGAACATGGACATTCTTTATACATCAGGATCCTTTACTGGACTTTTTTAATCATTTTATATAATGATTTTTTTTGTCTTTTTAGTGATACTGCCAACATTGCAGGAGTGTCCCAGTGGCGCTAGCTCCCTAATCCTAATTATTTCTATTTACACTACATCCCCTACCTATAGCCTAAAATCCACTAACAATCCAGATGGGTCTTATGTCAGGTACTGTCGGGTGCTGCCAGGCCTTTCGTCGGGTCAAGATGTCGGAGAGCTGTTGGCGTAATAAATGGGTAGGTTGACGAAAAATAGATCTTTCAGTATACTTACTATACTTACTATTCTTTATAAAAAGTTTGGATACCAGCTCTAGGAACACCTAGAATGTTAAATGAGGGAGATGGCATACATACTTCAGTACCAGCCTGGCTTGAAAGATCACTTGACAAAGAAACAAAGAAAAATGACACAAATTATTCAGAGAACGTAAAAATATACAACACAATAATAATAACAACAACAACGATATATAACTTTAAAAAATGCACCGTGATTTACTTTTCTAGTAAATAAAAAATTAATATTTCAAAAATCTACAAAACATTGTATAATGTATTAAAATAACATGATTCTTCTTGGGCTTAAGCTATTGTATATTACATTTATTGTCTAGTTGAAGACAGCTATTTAAGAATTCCCAAGATTGAGCATTGGATCCCCACAGAGGTTTCCATCTGAGTAAAGAAAATGCCATATATAGCACTTATATCTAACAGAAAAGGCATTTAGTGCAGTGGCTACAAATCAACAACTCAGTGACATTAAAAAGAAGGACAATGCAATAATTGAATTCTGATAGGAGTCATATAAGAATAACTAAATTCATCTGTACATCTGACATTGTCTCCTTCAGAGTCTGTTCTTCAGGATTTCACAACTCTGTGCTTAATGAAACATGCTCTAATCTGCCTTCCCTATTCAGTAAGTATAAACTTTGTCATTTCACCCAATATAGTCTCATGGATTTCCTCCAAATTGGGAATAATAGACACTTAAAAGCAATAGTTAATGAATAAACCTTCTCTTTTTGCCAAGTCAAGTTGCAGAGTTAATGTACTGAACATAATCTAGGTACTAAGCAAAGGCATAGGGTGAGATGAGTCAAATTGTATATATGTATAATCAATAAGTGAATACAAAGTGTAATAAATCAATAAAATAAAAGTGTAACTATAGATATCCTTAGTGATGTAATAGATAAATACATTTCTTTATGGTGACTACAATAGAATCTCTCTTATCCAACAAATATCCCGATTAGTCAGGCGCTGCCCCCATTAAATGAAACTCTGTTTGTCCCCACAGAATAGACTGTAAATGAAAAAAAAATTATTAAATGACCTTTGGCCAGATTTACTAAGCTGCAGGAAAGAAAAAGTGGAGATGTTGCCCATAGCAATCAATCAGATTGTAACAAACATTTTCTACTATGTAATAGAAAAGTGAGAGCTAAAATCGGATTGGTTGCTATGGTCAATAACTCCACTTTTCCTTTCCCACAGCTTAGTAAATCTGGTCCCTTAAGTGCAAAAAGCACTATATGAGGGGTGTATATGCCCTGCAGATGTAGAATGAATTGAGGCTTTTTAAAGTATCTTATTTCTCCTGGATCCTAGGATCTCTTCCCAGTGTCCATCATAACGAAACCCAGGAAGCGAACATATGGGATGAAATCAGTGCACATTAAAGAAATAAAAGCAAGACTTAGCTGAGAGTCTATTTTAGTAGGACCTTATTGCCAGACAGAGGCGGATTGGCCATAGGACTTACAGGGAATTTTGGAGTCCACTCAGCAGCTCCTATTTTATATGAAGAGGACTAGGATGTTGATTGTCATGGGTGGTGGTTGCTAAAATGCTAAAATGATGTCTGTACAGAACAGAGATCAAAGAGAAAATGCAGCACAAAAGACGTGACCCACAAAAGACAGTTGCTTAGAAGTGCACTAATCCCATAATATGTCACAATTCAATTCTCAGAATGCAAAAGAAATATGAGTAAAAAAAATTAACCTTTAATGAATACAAAATGTTAAAAAATATAATTATAAAAGACAGCTTAAGGCGAAATATATCAGATTTTAGCAAATGACCAAATTACATATATATATCAAATAACATCAAAGAAAAGGCCATATGTATAACTCACACAATGGAAAACACGCTCTTAGGACCCCTAACTGAAAATACCAGGAACCTAACCCTAATAAGCGGGACAAACGAGCGACCTCAAGGCCTGCGCTTCGCCTTTTCCAAGGCCAGTATGCTGTCCCTCCCTGTCCTAATAGACAAGATCTGGGCTAACAATAAATTAGAGAGGTCTAGGTCAGGTCATAAGAAAGTACCCCTTCCACGTGCACTAGTGGGGTGCTTTCTTAGGACCTGACCTAGACCGCTCTAATTTTATCTTTGCCGTTATTTGATATAGATGTAATTTGGTCATTTACAAAAATCTGATATATTTCGCCTTAAGCTGTCTTTTATAATTATATTTTTTTAACATTTTATATTCATTAAACGTAAATTTTTTTACTCCTATTTCTTTTGCATTCTGAGAATTTAATTGTGACATATTATGGGATTAGTGCACTTCTAAGCAGCTGTCTTTGGTGGGTCATGTCTTTTGTGCTCCATTGTCTCCTTGTTCCATTTGACTTTTACAGCTGTAATATGGTTGCACCTCTCGGATTGGAGAGATAGTCCAGTTGTATTTAGCTAGTGCTGTGGATTTATCAATTTGTCTAGAACAGAGATCATTAAGATGTTGTATGTATTAGGTGGTAGCCACTAGGAGGCTATATGTATTGGGTGGTGGTCACTAGGATGCTGTATGTATTGGGTGGTAGTAACTAGGTTACTGTATGTTTCAAATGGTGGTCACATGGCTGGCAGTATATATAAGTATAAAAGGTCTAAGTGGAGCGCTGAGAGTACCGTTGCAGCAGCCACAACTTTAGCCTCTGAATCGGTATAGAAATTCAGGCGTATGATTTAAACAAAAGGTGAGGCTTAGTATGGGCGCTCGGAACTAAGTATCTAACACAGAGATAGAGATGCTTTATGAAACAAAATGACAACTTTGCTTGTAGTTACTGACACAATAGCTGTCCGTTAACTTTACTGCTCTTAGGAAGTAATTAAACTTCCCAAGAGTTATGATGGAGTTTTTAAGTCACAAATAGGCGAGTAAATAAATTCTTCACTTATTTTTACAGTTTACTGCAGAGAGGTAAGTAAGGTAGATATGACACTGTTCTTACAGTTTTGCTGAGAGGACCCGGTGTTTTTTCTTTTCAATAGGCAGTCTCTGCCGACGGTCCTGATCTTGCGGCTTTCATCGGTGTCTATTGGCCACGAGCAATGTTTACCAATCCTCCGGTTCTCACAGGGGCTCTGTGTTTCTAGCCGTGAGCAGTCTCGATCTCCGTTTGGCGGCAAAAGGGTGTTTATCCTTATATCCTCTGGTTTGCAGCTGGGCTTCTGATAAGCCAGGAGGATGCGCAGTGTCTCTCTCCCCCTGTAGCCTTGATTCTGGTGCCGTTCTCCCGGAGATGGGAGGAGGAAAGATAAGGAGAGCCACAGATAGTGTAATTCTGTTGTGAAACTGATATTTTATTAAAGGTGGTATAAAATACTCACAATGGAATATCTTTAAAAAGTGCACATAAAGGTATCATTGCCAAATTCTCCTGTTTCAAATAGACGGTGCTGATGTGGTGACAGGGTTAGTACATCCAATAGTGTTTTCTTGTTTTCTTTCTTTATGTGCACTTTTTAAAGATATTTAGTTCCGAGCACCCATACTAAGCCTCACCTTTTGTTTATAACATGGCTGGCAGTGACTACCTGCATTACATAGATGTCACTATAATTTATTTTATTGGGTTGTGAAATATTAGTCAGAAGATGTTGTCTTTGCTTGTAACTCTTATATAACACACTTAATTGGACATATATAACCCTGCCTCCATATCATGTATTTTGCACTACTTTTATTACATATTTCTTTATTCTATACTAATCCAGGTTACATATTGTTTTGACTCCGCCAATAGTGATCTCACCCCCACACATGGCCTCTTTTAGATTTTTTTCCAGGCCCAATTTAAGTTCCCAATCCACCCCTGCTGCCAGCTCAGTAATTCTCCTGCATATTTCCCCTCTGGAGTAACCACAGTACTTTATTTGGAAAGTATCATATTTCTATTAGGGTCAAGCACAATTAAATAGAACTAAATTGAACATTATGCCTGATCCTACATTAATTAATTTAGAATAACCTTAATCTAAAGCATGTTTAAAATGATCTACTTTATTAGCCTCTACTACTTTTGATGCAAGTCTATTCCTTTCAGTGAAGTGTTATTTGCACACATACTAAACTTAAAGTAATGTTGCTGTGTTCTATACTGTCACTTGTTTTTTATTTGTTTGTTTTTAAAGAAAATAAAATTTTTATTCATTCAAATGCTATGGGCAGCACGGTGGCTCAGTGAGTAGCACTTGTGCCTCACAGCACTGAGGTCATGAGTTTGATTCCTGGACTAGGCCTTACCTATGTGGTGTTTGTATGTTCTCCCTGTGTCTGTGTGGGCATCCTCTGGATGCTCTGGTTTCCTCCCACACTCCAAAAAACATGCTGGTAGGTTAATTGGCTGCTGAATAGAATAACACTAGTCTGTGTTAGGAACCTTAGTATGTAGCTCCAATTGGGGCAGGGACTGATGTGAATGTGAAATATTATGTAAAGCACTACATAATCTGATAGAGCTATATAAAAACCTGTTAATAAATAACTGTTAAAATTAACTAGTAAGCTATTACATTTTCGGAAAAAGAGGACAAAACACACTCTTGTACACTCAAGATCTTAGGTATTTATAAATGACATATATTTTTAAAGTACATTTTTTAATAGGTTGATATATGCATTCTTTAGGTGTGGCAAAAATAATAGCATACCAATAGTGGATTCCTAAATCTGTATTGGATGAAAAAGTATATTTTCTATTCATTTTTCTTTCCCAGCTTTCCAATTCATAGTATTGTTGTCTGATTGACTTTTAATATGGAGTTACAGTAGACATGCATGAGTTTCGACTGTACTGCATAGATATGCGTCTTTGAAAGTATGATCCTATCACAGTCTGAAGCTTATTATTACCACCTTGTACAATTATCTATATGTTTTATCAATGAACAGAAATAACCAGTCTTCAGTAACTGACTTTGTCTTGCTTGGTCTCACAGACTTGATAGAAGTCCAACTTTCTCTTTATGGGTTATTTTTGATGTTTTATTCGGTAACTCTCATCGGGAACATGTCTATCATGGTAGTCACTCGCATCGATCCAAGTCTTCATACTCCCATGTATTTTTTCCTGTGGAATTTGTCTTTCATAGATGTGGGCTTTTCTACTGTTTCCGTTCCCAAGATGCTCTTTGATTTCATCGTCAGGAAGAAGACAATTTCCTTTGGAGGTTGCATTTCTCAGATACATTTCTTCCACTTCCTTGGTAGCACAGAGGTCATGCTCCTTACCATCATGTCCTTTGACCGATATGTGGCCATTGGCAATCCTCTGCGTTACATTCAGATCATGAACAGCAAAGTCTGCCTGAGTCTGGCTACGTTCTCCTGGGTGGCTGGATTTTTTCATGCACTGATACACACTGTCCTAACAGCCAAGCTTCCGTTTTGTGGGCCAAACCTAGTTAAACACTTTTTCTGTGATGTGAAACCAGTTTTGAAATTAGCATGTACCGATACATCTCTGAATTTAAAGCTTCTCATCAGAATAACTGGATCTCTGGCCACAATGTCCTTTATCCTAACTTTTCTCTCTTACATTTGCATTAGCAGGTTTCTCTTCAAGATCAAAACAGCAGAGGGAAGGAAGGCAGCCTTGTCCACCTGCAGTGCCCACCTTACCGTTGTTTTCCTGCTTTATGGCACAGCCATATTCACTTACCTGCGCACGTCAACAGAAAACGCGTTGGATCAAGACAGAGTCATCGCAGTTCTGTTCACCGTTGTAACGCCAGCCCTCAACCCAATTATTTATACGCTACGTAATAAAGACATGAGGACCGCGCTTATGAAGATGATTAAGAGATTGAAATCATACAATAAAATGTAAATGATAAAGTTAATTGTACCTTGTTTAAATCAGCAAGAACCCAATAAAAATAACAAAAGCCCTCATAACCCATGTAGTTTAGACATTTTTTATGTAGTGGGTGGGGCTGTTTTACCCACTCTAACTAAAGTTTAAATTCCAGGTGTTAGACATTGACAATGAGACCAAAAGTTAAACGAGACCAATGCATAAACTTCTGACAAATATTAACAAAGTACAGTCTGTATTGCAATAACCACAACTTCCCCTCTTGTTTCTGTGCCCAGAAACCTGACTAACAGCCTAATCTGACAATCTTAATTAAAGATGCTAAGCTTCAGATATTAAATCATCAGATAGTATAATATAGGTTCATAAAGCTGTTAAAATATCTTTATGTAATGTAGAATTATATGCACTATTCAGATAGTATGCACCAATCAACAATGAAAGGGACACATTAATTCAAATACCAATGATATATAGTGACCTTATATAATTGTAACTCAACCTACACAACGAGTGGCTTAATCAGTGTATTTATTGCAATGTTATCTAGCAACCCTATAGAGGAATTGATAAAATTATACTTAGATTCAGCTATGTTTCCAATAAAAGATGCAAGAAGGTCCACCCAAGAGGTTTTGGGATCCCAACTATGCCATCAGTGGGTACATCTACCGGATTGAACGTCCATCCATAGAGAGTGTCAACATCCTATCTTCAGCCCTCTGTTTATATAGACTCCATATAGGGTGAGACACATCATCTAGCACCTTATTTGGATAATAATGATATATTAAATATTCCTATATTGCTACATAATAACTCAGGCGCAGTAGCTGAATACTAGTCTTTTCCTGTTTTCTCAAGTCTATGCTTTGTGTAAAGAATTACTTGGCAGATCGCCGCAGTACTTTCAACATACGAAACATAAAAATCACTTTAAGTTTAACCACTTGAGGACCAACTGCCACACCCTATGTTACAAGACACCTGTATAAACTCAATATGATTGTGACACAGCTGTTTCTGAGATAACATTACACAATAAGTGAATGCATTGTAAACACTATAGTTTGTATGCAATTCAAGCACCCTAGTTTGTTCCCTAGCTGCTGAATAATTTCACATTTTTGTGTTCATTTTTTTTATTATATACGTGTGTGTTTTGTTTATTGTATTCTTTGCCTTCTGGCTGTATTTTAACCAAGATTAATCATAGATTGTATTTTAACTATTGATTGGAGTGCACAGTAATAGTGGCTTGTTTTAGAGGGCTCCCTTCTCGATCCTCTCTAATGAGGGTAGGGGCCAGGTGCAAAGCCTTCTTGGGGAGTCCCCCCTTCTCCTCATCTAGTGCAAACATGTGAAGATGTATTGTCATCACTAATGTCAACCGGCCAGGTTAAGACTTCTGAAGCTGCTCGGCTCAGATATTCAAGCACAGAACCAATGAGATCTGATGCTGTATCTCCACTGGATTAAGGCATACCTGCAGACAATGGGAGGTCACCCACCTCGTTCGCACATATGGTCCTTGAACAGTACCTTGACCTCCGTGCTGCCCTTACGTAAAATGGGGTCAGCACAGAAGTCTGTCTGTCCATATCTGTGTTGGGAATACACCGCTTATACATGTGCTTTTGCAAAAAGCAGCATTTTCCAATCCAAAAGATGGAAAAAAAACCTCCTTTTCAGAAGTCTGGATCTGTTCCATCATCCTTGGTATTAGAACCATAGATATCTCTGATGCAAATTGATTTTTCAACTGACAATATGGAGTCAAATGTGTAAACACATTCATTCTGTGCTTTGCCCAATGCTGGAATGACTTTCATCGCTCCTTGCCACCCCTGTTGTTAGCAAGACTTATAAATATTCTGAAAAATAGTAGATAGCATAGGATATGTCTATAGTATAGTATTTAAGTAATTTAGTAAATGGTTTCACACCCAATAGTGAGGTTCAGGAAAATAATCCACCACCTTAAGAATCCAAAAATTGATAAGGATGTATCAATACCGGATAATGCTGGTATAGAGGTTTTAACAATAACACAACCATTTACTGCTTCATATCGCTCCTTTCTGGTCCTTCAGAGACGATTTCTCATATAAAGGAATATACAGAGAAAAAACTTTCTGGTGCAGTATGTTTCAATGAATAAGTCAACTTTTAATAATACAAATAAAATGCGTACAATAAATAGATAAAAGTGAAGCTTATCTGATAATGGTCAGAACCACATAACACGAATCATCAACAACTCCAACACGTTTCGTCCTTAGTTTTAACTCTGGACTTCATCAGGGAGATATAAAGGGTTTATAGCCTTTATATCTCCCTGATAAAGTTCAGAGGTAAAACTAAGGACGAAACGCATTGGGGTGGTTAATGATTCGTGCAACATGGTTCTGAAAATTATCAGATAAGCCTTACTTTTATCTATTTATTGTACGCATTTTATTTGTATTTTTAAAAGTCGATTTATTAATTTAAACATACTGCACCAGAAAGTTATTTTCTCTGTATATTTCTTTATATGAGAAATCGTCTCTGAAGGACCAGTAAGGAGCGATATGAAGCAGTAAATGGTTGTGTTATTGTTAAAGCCTCTATACCAGCATTATCCGGTATTGATACATCCTTATCAATTTTTGGATTCTTAAGGTGGTGGATTATTTTCCTGTACCTCACTATTGGGTGTGAAACCATTTACTAAATTACTAAAATACTACACTATAGGCGTCTCCTGTGCTTTCTACTATTGTTTTTGGAGTGTTTATCCGTGGGAACTAACGGAGTCTTCCAGGATGATAGCCCCCGATTAATCAGGCTACTTTGAACTCTATCTGAACTTTCTACACAGATATTGAATATTTTTGGGACTACTTTGTTGAACTAAGAACTTTTTGGGGTAATTGGATCTAGCGCTATCCTCTGGTTTGTTTTTATAAAAAATATATATGTATATAAAAATATAAATATAACACAATATATATATAACACAGTAATGTAGAATGCATCATCTAGAGAGTATTGGGGGAACTTTTAGGAACCAAGCATTTAACTTTATATCTGGCAATGAGTGCAGAGCAGATGACAGAATTTATGATGCATCCTTACAATCAACTCTCAGACCTGACTAAAAGCAGAGATGCAGGAAGAATGAGAAAGACAGCTGAAACCTAACAATACACTTATAATAATAATGCATAAAACATTTGTTGAAGTGATGATCATAATGTGGAATTCACCATAAAATGTCCCCACAGTACTGTAACTCTAGAGAATTTCCCCTTTCTATTTTCTTTTCTATTTCATTATTATATATATATATATGGTAGAAAGGCGTGCTCAATTGTCCAAATAATAGTCTACATCAATAGTCTCGAAAAAACTAAATTCTCATAAATCACACTAGCGATATGACGATACAGACCGCAAAATGTGAAGTCCACAGGCATAAAAGGCACCAGACTGTACACTTTTGTTCAATTTTGGGGAATGTCGCCAAAAAAGTTGTCAGTCGCAGCTCCCCTATATAGAATCCGTTTCTCATCCGAGACAAAGATCTGGAAAATAAAATCAGTAGAGGGGGCGCTCCATGGTGCAATAAATCTTTTAATATAGGTTCCAACAGACAAATAAGAGCGAATGAGCAGCGTACCAAATAAAACAGAACTGCGGTTAGGCAAGTTCTATAAGAGCATATAAAACACAAGGGCCAGAGCAGGTCATACGAACGGTGGCTTCTATCCCGGCATCCCGAGAGCGAGTACCGCCTTTAGCTTTCCAACGTGCAGCTGTGGATCTCGTGGACGGATGACCCGATGGCAATAGAGTAGGAGACTTGGAGGATGCGTGCCCCGCCCCTACGTGTTTCGTCAACTAAGGACTTCGTCAGTGGGTGTGTTCTTTGGCACTTCGCCTCCGGTCTTTTAAACCCCTCTGCCCCGCACTGGATTACTATCAATTAGTTTTCTAACCAGTGGAGCGCCGAACCAAAGTAAAAACATGTAACATGCATAGAGTATATAGACATGTATTAAAATACAAAAAACAAAGAAAAATATATTAAAATAGGCAATGCTACAAAACTAACCTATCATGAATATTATAGAAACTTCAATTACAATGGCAAAATCCATGGACCCAAATCAATTATAACACATATCCCAATATACACTTAGCTTTTGCTGAGCCAGAGCATAAGTATCCAGATACATGTATCAGAATGGTACACATATGAAGCAAAGTATACTAATCTTTTTTAGGCTAATAACACATGTATAGCAATAAGTTAATACATGTCTTTCAAAAACAGATATCTGAATTAGAAATCAAACATTTAGAAGTTCGTTAAAAACGCCATTTTAAAAAAGGTTTTCAATTAAGGTTACTATCATCATGTAATAAAGATAGGGAAACATTTTTTAGGAGAGATTGGTTAGTGGAAATAGGACTGGACTTATAAGAAAGGAGTCAGTTCAAAGCTTTCGTTCATGCCTCTTGGACTAAAAGTATCAAGTGTTGACATCCAGAAGCATTCTCTTTGGGATAGACACTTCAGTCTGTCACCACCCCTAGGGTCCAGTCCTTACTGTTGTGAACAGACTTAAAGTGGCGTGAAACACAATGGGAAAGGCTGCCATTGACAATGTTCCTATAGTGTTCCAAAGCCCTTATCTTTAGGGCTTGTTTTGTCTTGCCTATGTACAGTTTATGGCATTTACATTTGAGCAAATAAATGACAAAAGTGGTATTACAATTGGTATACGACTTAATTGTGTACCTATTGGTGCCTGATGAGTCTGTAAAGTGTTTATCTTTCAAAATATGCTTGCAAATCTTACAGCACCTGCACGGATAGCATCCATTAGGTTTGCAGAACATTTTAGAATTAGTGGGTAGTGCTGGAAGCATACTTGGAGACAGGTAAGACTTTAAATTCTTGGCTTTTCTGAACATAAGGCTAGGCCTGGGGGGCAGAAGTGGTGCTAAAATGGGATCCATTTGAAGCACAGACCAATGCTTAGTTAGCATATTGCGGATGAGATGACTTGAATCATTATAATCAGTAACAAGAGGGCAATTGAGAAAACCCTCACTAAGCTCTTACTTATTATTTTTATCTCTATAAACCAAGAGATTGGGCCTATCTAGGCCCTTTGCCTTCTGAAAACTGGCTTCAGCAAGAGAGTTAGGATAATTCCTCTCTTCGAATCTTTGTCTGTATACCGTCGCCTGCTCCTCAAACTTCTCGAGAGTTGAACAATTCCGACGAACTCTGGGGAACTGGGAATACGGTATATTGTCTCTCCATCTTTTCAGATGGCAACTATTGTACTCTAAGCACGAGTTGCTATCTACTTCTTTGAAATAATTCTGTGTGGAGATAGATTGACCAGTGGACTCGGGGGCCTGCAGGACTAAGTCCAAAAACTCTATTTTGGACCCACCGAATTTTGAAGTAAACTTTAAGCCATAAGAGTTGATATTAAGGCTAGCAATAAAAGAAGTGAATTGATCAGAGGTGCCACTCCAGACTATGAGCACATCGTTTATGTACCGCTTATACAGCTTAATCATAGACGATGCCTCATGTTGATGGACACAATCCCGCTCCAAGCTTCCGAGGTACAAATTCGCAAAGCTGGGCACGAAGATTGTGCCCATCGCAGTCCCTTTGACTTGTACGTATACTGTGTCCAGAAAAACAAAATAATTTTTCTGTAACACAAAATTGGCACATGAGATAAGAAAATTTACCAAGTCAGCACCAAGTGAGGGATCGTGTTCTAGTACAGATCTCAGCACCTCCAGCCCCAAGTCATGGGGGATGGAGGTGTAGAGGGCCTCGACATCAATAGAGCACCAACTGTACTGATCTTGCCATTCAAAATCCTCCAATGTTTTCAAAACATGGGTAGAGTCCTTCAAAAAGGAGTCCAACCTGGGCACGTATTGTTTGATGTAAGTATCCACAAACTCAGACAGTCTAGACGAGACAGACTCAATCCCCGAGACTATAGGTCTGCCTGGGGGATTGAGTCTGTCCTTGTGGAGCTTGGGTAAATAATAATAACACGTGGCCATTCTTGGACACCTATTTGCCAAATAATCAAATTCATCCTTGCAGATGCACTTCTTTTCTAGCCCTTCAAAAAGTAATTTTTCCAATTCCTTGACAAATATTTCAGTAGGATTAGATGTCAGCACTTTATAATATTCAGTGTTGCTCAGCAATCTATTACATTCTGCTACATAATCAGTTCAATTCAAGATAGCAATCCCCCCTCCATTGTCTGCCTGCTTTATCACAATCTCTGTGTTCTCTGTGAGAGTACTCAGAGCTTGTCATTCCCATTTATTGAGATTCGTCTTAGTTTTAGGCCACTGGAAGTTCAGGGTATTAAGATCCTTCCGAACTAATTCAGTATATAACTTTATGAAGGGTCCTCTGGACTCCAGCGGGTAAAACTTTGATTTAGGCCTTAGGCCAGTGGTGTTGGTAATCATTGCAGGAGAAGATGAAGGGTGGGGGGTAGGATCAATTTGAGACTTAGCATCAGATTTTAGAAAATGGCGCTTAAGCGTCAAAGTACGTGAGAATTTTAGAAGATCATCCGTAAAATTAAACTTGTTAGGATGCCATAAACTGTACATAGGAAAGACAAAACAAGCCCTAAAGATAAGGGCTTTGGAACACTATAGGAACATTGTCAATAGCAGCCTTTCCCATAGTGTTTCACACCACTTTAAGTCTGTTCACAACAGTAAGGTTGATGGTATGTCTATCCAGGCCATTGAACATGTAGGGCTGGACCCTAGGGGTGGTGACAGACTGAAGCGTCTATCCCAAAGAGAATGCTTCTGGATGTCAACACTTGATACTTTTAGTCCAAGAGGCATGAACGAAAGCTTTGAACTGACTCCTTTCTTATCGTATCTGGATACTTATGCTCTGGCTCAGCAAAAGCTAAGTGTATATTGGGATATGTGTTATAATTGATTTGGGTCCATGGATTTTGCCATTGTAATTAAAGTTCCTATAATATTCATGATAGGTTAGTTTTGTAGCATTGCCTATTTTAATATCTTTTTCTTAGTTTTTTGTATTTTTATACATGTCTATATACTTTATGCATGTTACATGTTTTTACTTTGGTTCGGCGCTCCACTGGTTAAAAAACTAATTGATAGTAATCCAGTGCGGTGCAGAGGGGTTTAAAAGACCGGATGCGAAGTGCCAAAGAACACACTCCCTGACGAAGTCCTTAGTTGACGCAACGCGTAGGGGCGGGGCACGCATCCTCCAAGCCTCCTACTCTATTGCCATCGGGTCCTCCGTCCACGTGATCTACAGCTGCACGGCACAGCAGCCTGTGTGGCTCTAATCTAATTAGCATGCACGGAATCAAAACAATACAGCTGCACTTGCTAGACATCAGGAATCGTCTATGTATTTATGATTGCATATGTGCAAGCTTGTGGGCGTCTGTGCATTTGTGTTTGATTCAAAACTTATAATAAATAAATATATATATATATATATATATACTGACACAGGACACTGACACACAGAATGTAATAGTGGAAACAGCTGTTGTAGTTATAGAAGATTCTTGGAAGGATAATTTACTGCAGTTAGAAAAACTATTGGTTACAGAATCAAGGGTATACTGGGATATCCAGCTACTCGAAAATTATCTACGTAGTAATAAGATCCCAAGGGGATTTAGGTTGAATAAAGAGCCAGCCTATTTAAATGATTGTGCTTCATTCCGTTCAGAATGGTTTAACATTGTTGATAACTGTTCAATGTAGCTCATGAAACTGCTGATTAGAGAAAAACGGATTGAATTACAGGAAACTGCAAATTAGATTAATCTATTAAGTACTAGGTTTGCCGAATTTTTAAATGACAATGTATTTTTAAAAGCAAAGATAGAGATGGAAGAAAAAGTGTTTAAAATAGAAAATACAATTATTGATACTAAACGGGGGAAATTTCAAAGGGATTGTAGGGATTACCAATTAGATATGGTAAGAGATTGGCCCAAGTATAAACAAATAACTAACAATAATGGTGTGGAGAGGGTTAATAAACAGGGATTGATTAAAGTAGAAAATAAAAATAAAAATAACTATAAAAATAAAAATAGAAATCAAAATAGGCACATAGATAATAAGAAACCCAAACTCCGTACTACTAATTATTGGGAGAAAAGACAGGAAGATAAAAAGAGACCCCATAATCCTAATTTTTCCACAATTCCTCCATAAGTAACCCAATGTTGAGTTTGAGTAACAACACCTCAGTCCAGGAAACCAGAACTATTCTGCCTTTACATAATAGGTTTGAAGTTCTGGAAGGGTCTGAATCGGTGAGCGAGGCAAGTTTTATCTCACAAGCAGCTGGTACATCCAGCAATCCAGCCGTTCGTCCCAAATTTTTTTTAAGTGGACAGAAAAGTAAAACTAGTACTCAAATTAAAGAAATGCTAAGAGACACGCATCATTTTTTAGAGAGGAGGGGTTCAACCCCCCGAAAAAGATTACTAGACGTGGAAAAAGAGGATCAAAATCCACCAGAAAAGAAAAAACTGGAGATGAAATAAAGGGTCTTTTTAATCTCTCTAAAGTACGTTTAACAGAGACTCAGTCCAAACTGCTACAGAGAGGTTTGTCTTTTGCCCCTACATGTCCCCCAAATAAATTCAATTTAAGTATAGATGTTTTAAAATTTTCAAGAAACCTGACTGAAGAGAAATTTCTTGAAACAGGACATTACTGCTACAAAGAATGTAACAGAGGGGGCTTTAGTGAGTTCACCAACTCTAAAAGGAACAAATCTAAAACCTAAGTCCCATTATTATCCTTTAGAATCGAGAGGACCATATATAGAACTATTCACCAAATTAATTAAAAAGGATAAAGAGAATTTTAATTTTAATCAACCAAAGATGGGGGGAAATTTATCTAAAGCTGAGAGGAATGCATTGAAAGAGCTAATGGAGTATAAATCCATAATCATCAAGCAAGCAGATAAGGGGGAGGCATCGTGCTATTGGATAGAGATGCATATGTAACGGAAGCATTGAGGCTTCTGAGCGATGCCTCAACTTATCAACAGTTACCAAATGACCCAACAAAACTATATGTGCAAGAGATAGAATCCTTGCTTAACATAGGTCTTTTGAAAAACTGCATTTCTCTTGATGAGTTTAAATTTCTAATGAATTATTCACCTAGAATTGCAACATTTTATTGTCTGCCAAAGCTTCACAAAAATAGGTCTGCCCCTCCTGGGAGACCCATAGTATCAGGAATTGGGTCAATTACGAGTAGAATATCTGAGTTTTTAGAAATGTATTTAAAGAAATGTGTACCGAGCCTGGACTCATACATAAAAGATTCTACTCAGGTTTTAAAATTAATATCTGAGGTAGGATGGGAGGTGGATTTCAAGTGGTGCTCCATAGACGTGGAGGCCCTGTATACCTCCATCCCACACGAAAAGGGTCTAGAGGTATTGAAAAGGGTACTTGTGAATGACATAAACCTTTCTCGAGATATGGTTGAATTTTTTATTTCTTGTGCCGATTTCGTACTTAAAAGGAACTATTTCCTGTTCCTAGATATATGTTACCTACAGATCGAGGAGACGGCGATGGGCACAGTTTTAGCTCCCAGTTTCGCGAATTTATATCTGGGCGACTGGGAGCGAAGCTGTGTCCAGGACCACCCACAAATGTCATTGATGAGGCTGTACAAATGCTACATCGATGACATTTTATATTAATAAAATTTATGGGCGCTATAGAACCAGAATTAAAATTATATTTAGCAGCCGTCTGGGGAGGTAGTGCACACTCCGTTTTGTTTAAGAGAAAATACTCTCCTAACCCAACAATCAAAATAGCAAAAAGACAGCGCTTTTGGACATTAAACCATACATTTCTGCAAAAAATTATAAAATAAACCACTCTATATTAACAAGGTGGCTGTAATGAACTATAACAGACACTGGCAAATTAAAATAATAATGACATTTATTGAACCATAATACATATAAAATAATACATGTATAAAAAAAAATATATAGGGTAGACCAATGAAATTGAAATTGCACTTATTTCATGATCTATTTTGACCAAATAAATAAAGTAAATGTATTAGATCACTGATATTTATACTGATTAATTGAACTAATAGTAGCCAGCAACACAAAAAAAGAGGGTACTAATAATAAATGTACCACTGGTGTCCACGTTGGTCCCGGGTATTTACCCAGTGTAGATATGGGCTATAATGTGAAGACCAGTCCCCGCTTCCAATGGTAAATAGATGGCACGCCTCCTGACGAAGTCCCCGTGACGAAACATGTTGGGGCGGAGCCTGCTGTGCACTGGGATCATTCCTTTCCATGCCTGCATGTGGATGTTGATTTCTGACGTGGAAGTTGTTTACATCATGCTGCGACCACGTGCTGCATCCTTTGTGTAACGAGCGCTTTTGACTCAGACTAGTTGTTTGATTCCAACAGTTCTGGTACGCTGCTGTGTTTTTATACGTGCACTTGTCTTTGTCCTGTCCTAATTTGAATAAAATTGTTATGCACCATGGAGAGCCCCCTTCTCTCTGCTTCTTTTTAGATACATTTACTGGAGGACGGACTCCAGTCCAAGGGGAGCAGCGGTTGTTATTATCAGCAGTCTGGTGCATATACTTCATTGTTTCAAACGCTGCTAATATATTGCAAGTTGTTCCATTTGGATCTACTGAGCACACCTTCACTCCATCCAATATATATACCACAAATGTTCCACAGCACTTTACAGAGAGTATTTGACATTCACATCAGTCCTTGCCCCAATGGAGCTTAGAGGTTAAGTTACCTAAACACACACACACACACACACACACACTCTCTCTCACACTGGGCTGGATCCAGACTTAAGAAGCAGCTTGAACTTAAGAGAGGAAAGTTACTCCTGGGCTAAACCATGTTGATTGCAGGGGAGTCATATTTCATCTGTTGCAAACAGTATTAGAGTTGAGAGGTGATGTTGCCTATCCCAAGTCTAAATAACAGTGTAATAGTAAAGCTGGTGAGTATCTGTGTGCAGCAAGCAATTCAAACATATATGCCTGCATGCAAAGAATACAATTACCTTGACTCCTCCTGAAAACAACATGGATTTGCCCAGGAGTAACTTTCCTCTCTTAGGACCTGATTCACACTTAAGAAAGTTCTAAAAATAAGAACCTAAAGTTACTCCTGAGCAAAACCATGTTGTTTTCAGGGGGAGTCAATTTAATTGTATTCTTTGCATGCAGGGATATATCTTTGAATTGCTTACTGCACACAGATACTGACCAGCGTTACTATCACACTGTTATTTAGACTTGGGCTGGGAAATATCACCTCTCAACACTAGTACTGTTTGCAACAGATGAAATATGACTCCCCTGCAATCAACATGG
>WWET01002638.1:0-11031 GCA_011038615.1 Limnodynastes dumerilii | reverse complement strand
ACGCCCGCACAGGGGGAGTGCCAGGGGGGAGTCAGCGATGTAACGCTGAGCGTTAGCACGCTCAGCGCTACATCGTTGTTCTGGATCAGGCCCAAAGTCACTCCTGGGCATGGTGATTGCAGGGGGAGTCATATTTCATCTGTTGCAAACAGCACTAGTGTTGAGAGGTGATAATTTCCAGACCATGTCTAAATAACAGTGTAATACTAAAGCTGGTCAGTATCTATGTGCAGCAAGCTATTCGAAGATATATTCCTGCATGCAAAGCATGCTATTAACTTGACTCCCCCCAAAAACAACATGATATTGCCCAGGCGTAACTTTAAGTTCTTATTTTTAGAACTTTCTTAAGTGTGAATCAGGTCCTTAATTTCAAGCTCCTTCTTAAATCTGGATTCAGCCCACTATGGTTAATTCTGTCAGCAGTCAGTTATACTATCAACATCCCCAATATTTAATTTACATTTTTATTCAGTGTCATATTTAACAGCTGTATTAATTAATTGTACAAGAGTCTTAATTGTAAATTCTTTATAAATTTAATCATAGAGTTCTTCATATCTTTGTTCCTTAGTGTATATATAATTGGATTCAATGCCGGGGTTATGACAGTGAATAGAACAGCAGCAGCTCTCTCTTCTTCTAAAGAATTTCGAGTGGATGGCCGAAAGTAGGTGAAAATAGCGGTTCCATATAGGAGGAAGACCACTATAAGATGGGCACTGCAGGTGGAGAATGCCCGCTTCCGACCTTCAGCTGTCCGAATCTTTAGGAGATATTTGCTGATGAATACGTAGGAAAGAAGGGTTAGTAGTAAAGTTGTTGTGGCCAATGTCCCAGTGACCCTGGAGAGAAGTTTCAGATTAAGAGAGGTGTCGGAGCAAGCCAATTGCAGTACCGGTTTAATGTCACAGAAAAAGTGCTTCACTTTGTTTGGTCCACAAAATGGGAGCTTTGCGGTCATTACGGTGTGTAATAGAGAGTGTAAATGTCCAGTTATCCATACACTTACAGCCAAATGCCGGCAAACTCCAGTATTCATAATGATGGAGTAACGCAAAGGCTTAGCTATGGCCACATATCGGTCATATGACATTGCCGTTAGAAGCATAACCTCTGAGCTCCCAAGGAAATGGAAGAAATGCATCTGTGAGATACAACCAGCAAATGAAATGGTCTTCTTAATGGTCATGAAGTCAACAAGCATCTTTGGAACCACCACGGAAGAATAGCAGATGTCAAGAAATGACAAGTTCCACAAGAAGAAATACATGGGTGTGTGTAGGTTTGGGTCGATAATGGTAATGACCATGATAGCAAAATTGCCTATCAAGTTGGTGATGTAGAACATCAAGAAAAGCACAAATAAGATCACCTGAAGCTTTTCTACATCAGTCAAACCCAACAAGACAAATTCAGTGAGGGATGTGTAAAACTCAGTGAGGGATGTGTAATTTTCAGAACCCAATATATTTCTCTGATACTGCTGTGAAGATATAGTGGAAAAAAAGAAGAAAATACAGTATTAAGAACAATTATTTTGTTATATATCAATTTATTGTTGCTACATTATTGTTAAATCCAAATAATACCAACATAAAAGGGAAGAGATAGCTCAAATTATTACTCAAGTCAATACATTAACCAATGAGCATACTGCTAAAAGTTCTGCCATGTACACTCTGAATGTAGTTGCTGATAACTTAATTGGGGCTGTATTAGTGCTGACACCTTTTAATAAAGAATATATTAGTGGGTACAATGTTGAATGCTATTATTTTGACAGGGTACCCATTCTGGTTAAGGTTAGGCTACAAGACAAGGTTAGAAGAGGATTATAATTAGGTTGTGGGAGACAGATGATTAGGGTTACGATCAAGAAAACTTACCTGTTGCCGTTATAGTCTTTGTAGAGACAGCAGTAGCATAGAAAGAACATAGAAAGTGACGGCAGATAAGAGCCATATAGCCCATCTAGTCTGCCCATTTGTTTATTCAAAACTATACTGACCCTAGACCCTATTTACCCTCAATTTAGTTTACAGTTTAGGATATCCTTATATTTATCCCAAGCATGTTTAAACTGTTCTACTGTATTGGCCTCAACCACCCCAGATGGGAGGCTATTCCACCTATTTATCACCCTTTCAGTGAAGTAATTTTTCCGCACATTTCCTTTGAATCTACCACCCTCCAGTTTATATTCATGCCTTTGTGTTCTATTACACCTTTTCTTTTGAAAAAATGCTAGCCGGTCACAACCCTTGATGTATTTGAAAGCTGATATCAATGTTCCCCCTTCTCCCTTCTCTGTTTTAAGCTATACATGTTTAGTTAGTCTAGCCTTTCTTGGTATGATTTGTCACACAGGCCATGGACCATTTTAGTCTTCTTTGCACAGTCTCTAATGTATTTATGTCTTTCTGGAGATATGGCCTCCAGAACTGAACACAGTATTCTAGGTGAGGGCGTACCAATGATTTATAAAGGGACATCACTACTTCCCTCTTTCTGCTACTAACTCCTCTCCCTATGCAACCAAGCATCTGACTTGCCTTTCTCATTGCTTTGTTACATTGCTTGGCTACCTTTAATGATTCCTAGATCCCTATCCTCCAGTCCTCTGGAATTACCCCAGTTATTAGTGACTGATTGAATAATTCAGTTAATGGTTTTTCCAGCACCCCTCTAAGCTCTTTTAGTATCCTTGGATATATCCCATCTGGTCCCATTGATTTGTCCATCTTTAATTTTGAAAGTTCTTTTAATGCCTGCTCCTCAGTGAAAGTAGTAGTAATTGCCCCCATTGTAATAATAGTCTTCCCATTCAAAAGTGGACCCTTCCCCTCTCTTTCTTTTGTGAATATTGAACAGAAATACTTGTTAAGATGATCTGCCATAGCCCTTTCACTCTCAGTGATACAAATAATAAAAATATCTGCTCCCCTAACCAATAGTGAGAGATATTTATCACATCTCTCACTATAATTCAGATGTGTCAATGTTAACAGATAATCACTATCTGAAATTGGTTAAAAACACAGGTCCTAACAGGTGTAAAATAATCATCTATAAAAATAAGTAGTATTGTTTAGTAACACTATAATATTGATCATTGTCCTACTATTGCACTGCTAAGTAAATTATTATTTAAATTACAGGCAGTCATTTTTTTCATAATATCTAGTTGGCTGAACATTGATTTATTTAATATTGTCTATTAAACCGCATTTTGACTAATTGATTTTATGTTAGAAACTTATTTCTCTCTAAGTTTTACATTTTCAGGATCATAAAATATTTTTCTGTTTTATATTGTTAATTATTATTATGCATATGTTTCTAACATATATGTATGTTATAATGTACTTCTAATGTTCTATATAGGACATTACATCAAAATTTTAGAGAACAAGGCTAAATTGGGATTGATAATAAAATAAAATAAAATGAAAAATTATGGAATTAAATTTACAAGGAAATGCTGCAAAATAGGTGGTAAAAATAGGATAACGAATAACCAAACTAGTTCAACAGTGAACCAAATAATTGTTTTGTGCAGTACATATGTAAGTATAGAAATATAAAAAATATTGGTCCGGATACAGAATTTGAAAATAAGAGTAAATAGGTGGAATGTTACTATACACCTGTTAAAAACCACATTGAATTGCAGGGAAGGCAAATTTCATTTGTTAGCAGTCTTAGAATTGAGAGGTGATGTTTCCTAAACCAAATCTAAAAAATAGTTTAAAAGTAAAGCTGGTCAGTAAAGCAAAAGACTTCCTGCATGCAAAATAAAAAAATTATTTAATTCAACATTGCTTTGCCCAGGTGTAACTTTCCCTTTTTTTTCTCTTATTATCAGACTCTAGGGGCCACATTTACTAAGCTGCAGGAAAGAAACATTGGAGATGCTGCCCATAGCAACCAATCATATTTTAGTTCTCACTTTTCCTATCAAATACTAGAAAATGTTAGAAAAGCTACTGTAGAAGCTTATTGGTTGCTATAGGCAACATCTCCACTTTTTCCTTTCTCAAAGCTTTGTAATCTGGCCCCAGATCTGATCTCTTAGCATCAACTGGTTTAAAAAATATTCACCACACCAATAATATTTGCTTAAGATTTTCTTACCATATTTTTTTCCAGGTCTGGAATTTTCACTTCTCAGCTTTCAATACGGCTTTCTTAACATTTAAGTACAAACCTATTTTTCTATTAATTTGAATTTATGCTATGAATTTAAATAACAGATTGTGTAAAGAAATATAGTGACATACTTTTGCTGCAAATTGAACTAAACGTTATTTGCAGTTTTAAAGAAGAATAAATACTATGAAATATCTCACAGGATTTTGTGTTATGGGACAATCTAAGCAGCTGAAGACACACTGGGATTTTTATTGCGACATTGCCCTATAGACTAAATTTGATTCCACTGTAAAGAATAACATTTTTAAAACATCCTTAAATGATTTAGCTAAACAATTTCTATCAATGTTATTGCAGAGTTGCCGACTTTTTAGAGCCATGGATTTCTGCAAGGGTGCGGGGCTTAATTACGCAATTTATGTAAAATCACGTCATTAAGCCCCACCCCCTGTCAATTACTCCTGTAATCTCCAGCGTTTCAGGGGATGGACGGGGCTTGATGACGTCATCAAGCTCAGCACATTCCTAGTAACGCTAGTGATTACAGTAATAATCGATGGCTGGTGGGGCTTGCGGGAGCTTTGCCAGCTCTCTCCAGAGTTGGCAACCCTGTGTTATTGCTGATATTAAGGTTTTCATTAATGTATGTCAGCTAGAATCTGATTGGTTGCTATGGGCAACATCTCCACTTTTCCAAACCCGCAGTTTAGTAAATCTGGCCCTTAGAATAGGAATTAGGGTGGGTGTGTTTTCTAGTAATTTGTATGATGAATGTAATTTTCCTGAATATAGCATTTCGGGTGTAAAAGTAAAATATGGTGCATATGCAGAACAGGTCCACATTTTGTTTTTTGTAAAGCAAAGCATAGAAGAAGGTTTATCAGCACCCTCATAAATTTGCGGTTACACTCTCCACATAGAAAGTCTCATTTCTGAAAAAGGGACATTCGAAAGTTCCTTTTCCAATGTTCCTTTTTCCTATACTTACCACTTTATACTTTTTATTTAATGAATGGGTGAGTATGCCGTTCGGCATACTTAGCCCATTCACTTTCGCTATGCGCGATATCCCTCCACTGCACCTCTGCCGCAGACCTGTAACAGGTAAATAAATGATCTCTGCGGGGTTAGGGTTGGAGTTAGGGTTAGGGTTAGGGTCAGGCTGCAGGGGAGGGATGGTTGGGGTCAGGCTGCAGGAAATGGTGAGTTAGGATCAGGCTGCAATTAAGGGAGGGTTAGGGTCAGGCTGCCAGGAAGTAAGGGTTAGGGTAGTGAGAGGGGAGGATTAGGGTTAGAATTAGGGAAAGGAGTAGGGACTATTTTTACTCACCATTTCAGAGCACGGAGCTTTCGGTGCTCCGTGGATCGATTGCAATGCCTCTTTGAGGCATAAGCAATGGAAATCCCAGCCAGTTCGCAACTGGATTAGAGGAATCAGTATTTTCAAAAATGGGACCTACACCCATAAATTTGTTATAGGGTCTGAGAAAGAATATCTTGAACTCTGAACACCCACTGTTTATTAAGGTTAAATTTAACATAGCTGATGTAACAGTACCATTTTTTGCTTTCATATTATCTGTTTTAATTATATACATGTGTCAGTGTCATTCATTGGGTCTTGCTGTTAACAGGTTGGAATGATAGTAGACTGTTTATAATCAATAGTGCTAAATTCCATTGGATATAAAAGAAGATAATATTTCCTCTCACCTATACTCTGTAATCTCTTTATTTGAGTTAATATTTAACATCACCGTTTAATGTAAAAGTCTAAAAGTCCAAAGTGTTATGTGAAGATAAACTTTCTGTTTCTGTTATTGAAATATCATGTAATGTGAGTTTTTGCATTTTCCTAGCTGGTTATAATTCATTTTGTGTGTGGATTGACAGCAGGGATGTAGACTGCATATTTTGTAGTCAGTATAGTTGTCATTTTTTATTTTATGACTTATAGTTGAAGTTCTTCATCATTTGTTTTGACTGCAGCTAAACCTTTATTTGTCACAACTCATCTGTTGATGACTTTTTAGACGATCAAACTTTGGGGATTTCCTTTCCATTTTTCAGATATGAATTAGCTCTTTGTGCTCTTCACGACAATGAGACTTAATGAAACTAAAAAGTGAGTATATTAATGTATTTACTGCTATCTTTAAGAAAGTGTATGTGATATAATAATGAGAGCAATAGTTTTTTTTTTTTTCGAAAATATTTTTATTTGGGTTTCAAACAGAATGAATCCATATACATTGGTACAGAGAAAGACATATCAAGCAGAGAATACATACAATTAAGCGCGAAGACATGCAGGTTAGGTACATAGTGGTGGGTACGTATTTGACGCAAGGCCAGTTTAGTATATGAACATGGTGATATGACAATCGCATCATGAGTCTATGATGTATGGTACATATAGCGGTGACGGGGTAGCAACCCATTCCCCCGGGCCCGGCACATGTATTTTTGAGTAGTCCCAGTCTAACTTAGAGATTCACGGCAGCATTCTCACCTATATAAAGTGGAGGGTCTAGCATAAACATTCTGGTTTCATACCAAGTTGTCGTACAAAAGCATTTGTAGATGTTTCTCTTGGTTCTAATGGGCAGCGTGTCAATGTATTTTGCCCAGATGAGCAATAGTTTTTTAATTCATTTCCTGTTCAGAAGAAAAATGACATTGACAGGTAACTTTATTGCAAACTCAAAATCCTAATTAAAATGTGTCATATATTGTAAAAGTGTGTTCCTTTGTGCTTTTTTAAATTTGTTTCATACACAGGTAACATAGAAATAATGCTTGTTTGCTCGGACCAACTTATGTCTGACCGGCAGACCTGGAGGACCCTTAATAGGATGCATTCATCAGTGGGTCATATTTATGTTTTTATTTGTTGAACTGTTTGCACCAGTCTTGCCAGTAGATTTCCCAGTCTGCACCTGTTTAAAGTCAATAAAGAAAAAAGAGAAACAGAGAAGGGATATTTAAGGGGTGCACTTTTATTCCACAGAACTGACGACAGATATAGAAACATAGAAAGAAATGGCATATAAAAGCCACATGGCCCATCCAGTCTGCCCATTTGTTTAATCAAAACTATACTGACCCTAGACCCTATTTACCCTCAATTTAGTTTACAATTTAGGATATCCTTATATTTATCCCAAGCATGTTTAAACTGTTCTACTGTATTGGCCTCAACCACCTCAGATTAGAGGCTATTCCACATATCTATCACCCTTTCAGTGAAATAATTTTTCCGCACATTTCCTTTGAATCTACCACCCTCCAGTTTATATCCATGCCCTTGTGTTCTATTACACCTTTTCTTTTGAAAAATGCTTTAGGTTTTTGGGGTAGAGAAGGTGATAGCGCACAAACTATGTGATCTCTGGAGGTCCTAAGCGATGTCCGTGCTTCAGATGAATTATAGGGTTCTGGTGCATGCGGTAAGCTTGGTATTCTGCGTGTCAGGTTAAGAGTTGTCCTTGTTGAATCTCTGCTGGCGGCTCCTAGTCGGTCTGAGGCTGGATTGCTGTCTGTTTCTCATTCAGTCTCCTCTTGTAGTATTGCCTGTCACGGCTGTGCCGTTCCCCTCCTGTTATCGATCTCCAGATGGCCGTGTAGAGCCCGCGGTCCCTGCAGTCGAGCTGTGTAATCACTGCAGATAACACGTGGGGGATTCCCGCTGGCATTACTGCGGGGTTCCTGTTCTTTGTTTGTGTGGTTGTCAGAGCAGCGGTTCTCACGCTGTCAGGCGCGAGACCGCTGCTGTGATGATATTGGCGCTATAATCACGGGCTGGATACCTCTCACTGTAGTTAAAAAGTCCTTTAATGGATGTCAAATAGGCAAACAGTATTCTTGTGATAAAAAATGGGCTGTAAAAGGTCCCAACGCGTTTCAGCACTGCTAGGTGCCTTCTTCAGGGGTGATTGTGTGTTGGGGGATGGGGTGGGGTATATATAGGGTAGAGTGGGTGGGGATGGGGGTGTGTGTGGGATTGGGAGTTGCTTAGGCTAAATTGTGCTGATGATTGGCAGCAGGTATGTGCCTACAGTGTAAGTGTATACAATGAGTATGTTATATGATAAAAACCTGTATGGCAGGGCTTTGGTCTATATTATGGGTAAAATGAGGGGGAAGGATGGATCGTCAGGTGGGGTTCGTTACGGTGGAGGGAGATTGATATTAGTGGTTATGATAAGAAGACGGTTGATGGTCCTAGATGATCTAAGGATTTAATGAGGATTATGTTCAAATATAAAGTCGGGGTTGGTACATTGAAATGTACCAGATTTGTAATATAACTAATAAAGTGACGGAGGGCAAATTTATTTTATTAATGGATGGAGGTTTTCAAGGTAGTGTGAGTGTGGGGGGGGACGGGGAAGGGGGGATGGACATGTAGTGGGTGGATAAATAAGATTCGGTGGGTTATAATAGTGTTGCATGTTATTGTGTTCCTGATTTTGTATTCTTTCCCTGTGGCTTTTGATTTGAAGGATTTGTGGTTTTTAGTGCACTGGGTGTTGGTTGTTTTGCAGTTGGAGCAGCTTGTACAGTAAAAATAGCCCTTAGATTTCTGGGTGTCCAGCCAGGTGTTTTTTTGGGGTCTGAGGTGGTTCCTGACTAGGTGTTGTTGCAGATTAGGCGCTTTTTTGTAAATTATTTGTGGTCTGTCTCCAATTAATGGTCCTAATATCTCATCCCTCTTGAGTATGTGCCAGTGTTTATTTAATATTGCTCTCATGCTTCTGGTGTCGTTATTGTATTGAGTGATGAAGTTGACCCTGGTGTCCTCCTGTGTTGTCGGCTTATCCTTATCTGTTCTGTAGTCTAGAAATGTCTCCCTCTTGGTATTGTGTGATGTTCTATATGTCTCATCTATCAGTTCCTGATTGTATCCCTTTGCTTTGAATTGGTCGACTAACGTTTGGCTCTGTGTTTCATAGTCTACCAGTTTTGTGCAGTTGCGTCGTAATCTTCTGAACTGGCCTGAGGGAATGTTGGCTAACCAGTTAGGGTGGTGGCTGCTGGTGGCTAGAATATAGCTATTTACGTCAACTGGTTTACGGAATGTGGTAGTGTGGATTTTGTGGTCATCTATGTGTATGGATAGGTCCAGGAAGTCAACTTGTTTCTTGCTGTATGTTGTGGTAAACTGTAGGTTGTAGTGGTTGTCGTTTAGAGTGCTGATGAATTGCACTCCAGATGGTCTCGTCCTCCCATCTACTCATGAATAGGTTCACATAACTGGGCGCAAACCGTGTGCCCATTGCGGTGCCCTGGTGCTGAACATAGTAGTCCCCCCCAAACCAGAAGTAGTTATGGGTTAAAATGTATCCGATGCTGTCCAGAATGAATTGTCGTTGTGGTTGTTGGAGTGTGGGGTCTTTGGTCAGGATGTAGTCAATGCTGTCAATACCGTGTGCATGATTTATGACTGTATAGAGTGATGTTACGTCGCTTGTGGCTATCCAAAAATTGTCGTCCCATTGGACTGTCTCCAAAGTCTTAAGTATCTGTGTACTGTCACGGGTGTGGGATGCTTGTTGTGTGACATATGGCTGAAGGAACTGGTCTATATACTGTGAGAGGTTGGATGTAAGTGAATTAATCCCTGACACTATGGGTCTACCTGGCGGATTGGTTTGATTTTTGTGTATCTTTGGTAGATAATAAAATACCGGTATCTTGGGGGGGGTTGTGTTGTATAGGAAGTTATACTCGGGCTTGGTTATGATGCCTAGTTCTAGTCCTTGTTGTAAGAGTTGGTGTAGTTCCTGTAGGTAAATATGTGTAGGATTGTTGTCCAGTTTGTGGTAGGTGTCCTTATCTCCTAGTATCCTTAGTGATTCCTGATTGTAATCTGTAGTGTCTAGTATCACTATACCACCACCCTTGTCTGCTGGTTTAATAACTATGTTGTTATTGGTCTGTAGTTCCCTCAGGGCCAGTTTCTCTGTCTTATTGAGGTTTGGTCGTGGTAGTCTGTTCCTAGGTTTTTCTAGTTTCCTTAAATCCTTTTCTACCATCTTTTCAAATGTGTGGATGTAGTGGCTTTTCTCTTGTGTGGGATAGAAGGTGGATTGTGGTTTGAGGTTGGTGTGTCTGTATGGAGTAGCCTGAGTATCTTTGTGTCTTATTGGTTGTTTGGCGAAGAAGCGTTTTAGGGTTATTTTGCGGATGAACCGATGGAGATCTAAATAGGTATTGAAACTGTTGGTGTTGTTTGTTGGTGCAAATTTGAGGCCTTTATTTAGGATGGATATATGGTTATGGTCTAATCTAAAACTGCTCAGGTTGAAGATGCCTATTGGTGTTGCTGTTGGTGTGGCGGTGGTTATATTGTTTTGGCTTTTTTGGCCACCTCTGTGTCCTCTTCTGGTTCTGGTTTTTTCCTTTTTTGTGTGTTCCCTATGTGATTTGCTCCGGGTCTGTCTGTGCATGTGTCCCCCCATAGGGGGCTGTCCTGTCCTAAAAAAAGACCATGTTCTTGTACATTTTTCACCCCTGAAGAAGGCACCTAGCAGTGCTGAAACGCGTTGGGTCCTTTTACAGCCCACTTTTTATCACAAGAATATTGTTTGCCTATTTGACATCCATTAAAGAACTTTTTAACTACAGTGAGAGGTATCCAGCCCTTGATTAGAGCGCCATTATCATCACAGCAGCGGTCTCGCGCCTGACAGCGTGAGAACCGCTGCTCTGACAACCACACAAACAAAGAACAGGCACTCCGCAGTGACGCCAGCGGGGATCCGCCACGTGTTATCTGCGGGGATTACACAGCTCGACTGCAGGCTCTACAAGGCCATCTGGAGATCGATAACAGGAGGAGAACGGCACAGCCGTGACAGGCAATACTACAAG